>JARKHS020036176.1:0-69824 GCA_030143305.2 Amblyomma americanum | reverse complement strand
AGCACCTCTATTATCCAGCATGCACCGGCTGCTACATCAATACCAAAACGTTACTGGTCAACCTGAAACCTTAAAGTGTGAAGAACTCGAGTCTGATTTCGGAATATGTAAGGAAAATTCGTCGTAAGAACAGGCATTGCTCACTGCGTTTGCGCTGTCGTAATGAATCCTCATCCATGCTCCCCCCAAGCCAATGAAGGACATGTCGGCAAATATGTAGGAATTGCTGCTCCGGAGCACAGCTCACACATGTTCCTCACAATGATAACACAAACAACAGAGACTTGTGGTACCACGCATGGTACCACATCTAGCAAAGAATTCTTATGTTTCGAGTGCTCCAAAAGTAAAACTTCAAAAATCGCAGCAGGCGGAGGGGAGCAACTGGCTCCCGCGCTGTTGTTCTGCTGCGGTCTGCATGATGAGATCCAAGGGCAGGCGTGTCGGACGTAAGTTTTGCTCGAGCACAAATATTTGTTTCTTGTTTTCATGGCCTGGTTTCAAGAAGCAACAGGCTTAGGTAGCCAAGAATGAAAAGAAACTTTTACTTCCTTTTATCAGCGCACGAGGTTCACCAACTCTTTTATAAGTTGTAAACGGGGGGCCTCGTCTTGTAATTTACAGGCTACCAAAACGCAGCTTTCAGTCATACTGACCAGGCAAATACTATGAACTATTGTATAACCCGCCGTCTTCAGGCATTGTAATCTTTACACCGGCCAATATTTTACGAAGCATAAAACGAACGTCGCCCTGACAGTTACTTTTGAGGTCAGCATGCTTGTAGCATTTGCAGAAGAAGCTTTATACGCTCCAGGAATTAGAGCGTATGAGGAACTATGCTATGTATGGCGGAGGTAAAGATTTGCTTTTGATGTAAGTTATTATCTTACGCAGGGGCCTGCGCGCTGACCAGCTTCTTTGCACTGGCGGGGAGGCGTTCTTCAGGGTTCCTCTTCGTCGCCATACAGGATACCTTCCAGACTAACAAGAGCGATGGCTCTTGGCCTATTATGGCCATGGGCGCTGTCATGTATCTCGCTGGTAAGGAAAAGCTACTATTTTCTACATTTTAAAATAAGCTCTTATTCTCTGCTTATACATAATGTAAAAATGCTAATTGAAGTGTAAGTTCTGAAGGCTGCGGGAATCTACGCACCGACGTTTAGTCAGGGTGAAGGGATGGTGGAAAGGTTCCATGAAGATGTTTAACTGAGTGTGATGGTAAAAACACTACTGTTCACTTCTTAAAGGTACCTAAATTGGGAAGGTAAATAAGCATGGAATAGGAAACTACGGCTAAGTACCACGACTTTAATAAGAAAAATATTTTTGGTAGCAGGTTTTGGAGCAAGAAAAAACCTAAGGCTCCTGAATACCTTCTTCCACAAAGGCGAGCAGAACAACAGAAAACGGGCGAGCCGGAATGGAGGCAGCGAAAATATAATAGACTGCACATCATGCGCCCACCGCGGCATAGCGCAGACTATATACATGCTAGGTAAGGTGAGGTGTAGCGACGGTGACTAGAAATAGCACAGATTTGAAACGAGAACGAGAATAGCTAGTGAGGGACAGGACGTTCGATTTAGGAGTAACTAACAAAGCCGACGCAGCAAATCATTAGTAAAGGAAATCGACATGAGGGTTGTTATTGTCTTCTCAGCACCGAAAACAAGCGAGGCTCGTAACATGGCTACCAATAACCACAAAATGAAGAAAACGAGTCATTTTAGAATCGATAAAACGAAGGTCTTAGTTTGAAATTACAACGGTTATGGTTCGGGGAAATGGGTACTTCACATCAGGTTCCATAGCGCAAAAGGAGAAAGAAACAAGACACAAGCGCTAAACGTCCACTAAACTCTTTAAATGGCTGCGCTCACAGTAACCAGCTAACAAGAAGAGGATACAGAACACTCGAGCCATGCCAGTTGAAGGGTTGCTGCCATTGTCAGGAAGAGGCTCGCCATTTCCTCTTAAATACTATACTGGGGGCCAACTTCTATATTTTCAAGTTGTAAACGGGCGTTCAGTCACTTACGTTTCGACGTATGTCAAGTCATTATTGACAGTTGTGGGGGTTTAAATTAGGGAAATAATGCGTTCTCCCCACTTAAACGCGGCTGACACTGTTCAAAGCCGCCCGGACCCCACCCCGTGAATGCGTACGCTGCCGTACGCACGCCCTCCACGGCGGGCCTTGCTCTGAGGGAACAAAGGAATGTCACATCAGCTGACACAAACAGGCGTTGATTGCTACAGCAACAATAACGCCAGCTAGAAACAAGAGATGGTAAGGAATCGAGGTCGTCTGACTCGCCAGCAAGGTTACGAGCGAATGTTCGCCACGCTAAGGCAAGGGATGCTCCGATGCCGGAAGGGACAAGATTAGGAAGCAAGTCTCCTCGCCACTTCCTTTCCCGCTGGCGAAGAGGGGAGCCGCGAGCGACACGCCCGCTCGCGCCGACGATCCAAGCTGAAGAGAGAGACCCGCGAAGAGAAGGCCGGTTGAAAATTTAAGACCAAGATTCTGCACCAGTCGCCAGGGTAATAGCAGCCGGAGCTTACTGGCCTCGCCACAGCTGCCCCAAAGGGTTCGGCGAACTGGATACAGGCCCATCCACCGCAGCAGGTTGCAGCGAGACGATGTGCACCGGACAGCAAGCTGCTGGGTGGCTCCAGCGGATCTGCAAATTTGCCGAAACACTCTCCGGCTTTAACGCTGGACACAAGAGGGGAAACGGCATCCCCAAGAGACTGGTGGCACAATGCTTAACTCGAAAGCATAACGTGTCGGGCGGCTGATCAAACGCAAAGTTCGAGTGAACAAAGCCCTTCCCTGAGTGGAACGAGACTGCTCAGTTCGTGCGAGGATACAAAAACTGGTGGGCAGCAAAATGCGCCCCTTCTCATCCCCACGGTCCGGTTGTCGTGTCTCTTCTGACGTGGTGCCGGCAGCTGCGAAAAGCCTCGGGCCTCGCTACTACACCGACTACGACCGTGAACAAAACAAAGACCCGAAACGGGTTAGGTGCGTAGCAGCCGTGGGGACACATCAGCTTTGTGGGGTGGTCCTACCCCGCTCACTGCAGGAAGCAGCTTCTGAGCTGTCGGCGCCCCACTTATCGGACGGTGTCGGAGCGCCCGGTGGCGACCTGCAATACCAGCGAGCTCGTAGCGGCACGCGTGGTCCCAGGCCACCCGGCTCTCGGTGCCGCGACTCCCAGAGTCGAAAAAGAGATGGCAGAGAAAAATATATACAGAAAACTCGGACCGCCTACGCGGCTTCCGTACTCATTCACTTCGGGCTCGGCAACCCTACGGGCGCTACGCCTCGCGCTCTCTCGCTACGGACTAAGTGGTTCTCCTGCTGAAGATACTCCAGAGAAAATCGTGCTGAGCACGTCGAAAGGTAAATATATGCTGCAGCGCAATACACCTCGCACTCAAGAGAGCATGCCACAGGTCCTAGCGATCAAAATTAACTCTAGGCCTAGCACTTGTCAAGTCTGGCCAAAGAGCATTCATCGAACCGAACAGACAGTCGTCCAATGTTCCGAGACCACGCCCCACGTTGGGCGCCAGATAAGGGGATTTTAATCAGGGAGATAAATACCTTTGCGCCATATAATCGCACGCGCCGAGCACAGTGAGCCTTGCTCTGAGGGTGCAAAGGAACGAAACATTGGCTGACACAATCAGGAATTTATTGATACAACAACAATAACTACAGGTAGCAACAAGACACGCTAATGAATCGAGGTCATCCAACTCACCAGCAAGGTTACGAGTGAATGTTCGCCCACTCTAGGGCAAGGGATACTCCAAAGCCGGACGGAACGAGATACGGGAGCAAGTCTCCCCGCCACTTCCTCGCCCAGCTGGCGAAGAGCGGAGCCACGAGCGACACGTCCGCTGGCGCCTACGATCCCAGCCGAAGAGAAAGATGCTGTGGGCTGTGTCCCCCCGCGCGTGCAAGCAGTCTCTCGCGCTGCAAAGTCAGCGCCCTCTCTTGTTAGTTAAGTTAACCAGGAAGAGTCACTTGGCGCGCCCCGCATCGAGGCGATGTTGTTGGGGGGGGGGGGGGGTGCATTGTGGGAAAGCCAAACGAAAGGGGACGGCGGGCCAGTGCCCACACAGTTAAGCGAATTACGTTTGAATGCGAGGGCGTGAACGGTGCCGATCGTATCTCAGGAGGTAGGGTGATCGTTGACCCTAGAAATCAGAGGAGAACACCCGTTCGTGAACACATTGGCTTGACGTTTAAATCAAACGAAGATTCGATTTCATTCTGACAACGGAGAAATACGCTGTCCGCAACCTGTGTCTTCGCGAAGTCTCCCGCTTTCCCATTAAATATCTTCAGAGATACATAATTTTTCAGCATTTTTTGCTATTACCGCAATAAAACCAGTTCCAAAAAGTATTCTTATTGTTTTTGTTTTTTAGTACTTACTAAATGTGGCTTTTGATATTAAAAATTCAGGGGATGCGGAGTTTGCAGTGCGCATAAAGAATTTTTATTGCTTTTGCTTCCAGGGTTGATAACGGGTCCAGTGGCTCATAGGTTCACTGCGCGGCCAGTGATTATAACGGGAGCAACTTTGGCAAGCATTGGCGCCATCGTGAGCTACTTTGCCGCAGACATTGGCGTCATGACGTTTACAATGGGCGTTGTACATGGTAAGACGCTAAATGCTTCGTAGCGCTGAAACACAATGCTAACTTACTAAATTGTGGGTTTTCCCCTCCTGAAAAGTCACATCCCTTAGCGAAAACAAATACGTTTGGAATATACGGCGGGATATTTATATTGTATTTAAAACATATTTTGTATTCATGATTGCACTAAAATATGCCGGAAATAGGTTCCTGACTTTTGATGCTTGATATTCGAAATATATTCTTAAAATTTCCCAAAAATACGTCAGTTTAAGCATGCTTCGAACACGTTTCAAATTCGTGAAAAAATATGTATGCTGTTTTAGCATCTTGTCAATGCATTAAATGTGTACTTTCGCAAGTATGGAATTAATTCGTCTTAACTATTCTTCAAATTTAACAAAGGGGCTCTCCTTTTAAACATATTTGAAGCACACTTTTAGCTGCTGTAGGACAATCTAGTGCGCAGAATTGCGTTTCAGGATATGGTCTTTGCATGTTGGCAATCTATAGAAAGTGTGCTTTCGCAAATACGAAATTAATACTTCAATTCTTATGAATGAACTGTCCGTGTAACCTTATTTGCAGCACACTGGTTACTGCCTTCGAACAGTCAGTGCTCGAAATTGTGTTTCGGGAAATGATGTGTTGGCAATGCATTTAAAGTGTACTTTCGTAATTATGAAATTAATTCGTCCACAGTATTCTTCAATTCTAACTAATGAGCGGTCCGCGTATGCATATTTTCAGCACACTGCAAGCTGCCGTTCAACAACCTTGCGTTGGTAATCGCATTTCGGGAAATCTCATTTGCATGTTGGCAATGTCTTTAAATTGTGCTTTCTTAAATACGAAATTAATTCGCCCAAAGCATGCTTCAATTCTAACAATTGGGTAGTCCGCGTCAACATATTTGCAGCACACTTCAAGCTGCCGTGGAACAACCTAGTGCTCGAAATCACGTTTCCGGGAACAGTGAAAACTCTCCCTTTTCTGTTGTCCATTCATTTATGGCAACTTCTAGCAGGAAGGCAATCAGCACTTAGTTAAATTACGCGTTGACAGCGTGATATCATTATACCGGCAAGGGCTCCATGCCCACCTCCGGGCTCGAACATGCCAGCAAAAAGGACCCCGACTGGCAGGGCCGACCGGCTCCCATAGACGCCCACGTATTTGTTGGTTGACAGTTCGACTCCTGACCGCTGCCTGACGCAAGTTACAACTAGCAATTCTGTTCTAGAGAGACCGCAGATTTTAAAGCGACCACTCCGACACTTGGACGACAATTTGGGGGCCCGCAGTCTTTGCGCAAAAAACGCCTCGCCGGGTAAGATAATGTGTCCCCTCTCTGCAGGTATATATAGCCAAGCCAAGTATTACGCTTGTCGCAGCCGTTCCGGTTTGCTTACGTCACTTTCCGTTGGAATTTCTTGTGTGGCGACATCTTTCCTGTTCAGGTCTCGTCACGTGACATTCCATTGTTATAGACAACTTGAGGTCAACGCGTTTTCTCTGGGATTGTCTGTTTACGTCACTTTCCGTTGCAATTTCTTGTGTGGCGACATCTTTCCTGTTAAGGCCTCGTCACGCGACATTCCATTGCCATAGACTACTTGAGGTTAACGCGTTTTCTCGGGGATTGTCTGTCTCGTGATGCTTATAGCCAGTTCAATCATTACTTTTGCTGTTCAGAACGTTGATCAGTATTATCCGGTGAATCCAACTAGTACACCGTTTTCAAGTTTAGCCGAAGTGTATATATTGTTCATGTATTGAATGTATATTTTAGTGTCTTTTTATGTAATGTATTTAATGTATATTTTTAGTAAATTTTAATGTAGGTAATGTATATTTTAGAACATCTTTAATGAATTTATTGTATATTGTAGAAAATTTTAATGTATTTATTGTATATTTTAGTACATTTCTAATGCATACTAGATATACAAAGCGGAGAGAAAATGTTCAAAATATTACTCCTAGCATACTTAGAAAGCATTCGTATTGCAATTTAAGCATAGGGATAAAAAGTTCGAAATTAATATGAACATAATACAATGTGTTCAAAATTCAATTTTAGCACAGACTTTTTCTCTAGAGGGATGAGCTAAGAGGCACGGCGTAACAGAAGGCTCTGTATTAATTTAGACCATCTGGGGTTCTTTATTCAACATGCGCTTTATTCAACCCTATACGGACATTTTTTTTACTTCTACCTTCTTGTAAGTATGGGCACCACGGCTATAAAAATCCAGTGACCACGAAATATGAAGCCGAGCGTAAAAACACTGAGTTACTACGAAGGAACCGCTGAAAAAAAACGACGTATAAAAATTTCATTGTCTGATTAAAAGAGCTGACGTGTCAGGTTTCCACTTTAAAGCCTATTTATAGGAGCTGTAATGCGAAGGCAAGATAGTCGATGGCCCTTAAGGGTAACAGACTCGAATCCAGGAAAAGAGAAGCGTAGCAGGGGGGCGGAAGAAAGTTAGGTCGGCGGAGGAGATTAAGCAGCTTGCGGGGACAGGTTGCCCGTAGCTAGGGCAGGTTTAATCGACAGATTTGGGAAAGGCCTTTGTCCTGCAGTGGGTTTACTCAGGCTGACGATGATGATAATGATCGATGATGTATGTCTATTAAATCAACTAAATAGTATTCATGTGTTATTTTTTAGCTTACTTCTTTGGTCGTTCCGATGGCGGAAAAAAATTCCTGCAATGACTGCTCATACTGCGGCAGTCGTTTGATGTTTGAATCCTTGGAGACATTTTTGAAATTAACAGTGCAACATTCCAAAATGTTTGCCTGTTGTTGTCTAAATAAAGAAATAGCACAGCAGTGTGTACATAATAGTGACTAATTTGCTATAAATTTTCTTTTTCAGCTGTCGGCACTGGAATGGTGTTCATCATTGCACCCACAATCATCAACGAGCATTTCGACAAACACAGGGGTCTCGCCATGGGCCTAAACTATACAGGTGTCACCATGGGCCTGTTCGTGTTCCCCAAGCTACTCGAGTACCTCACAGGAATTTATGGCCTGCGCGGCTCTCTCCTCATATTCGGAGCAGTCCTTATGAACGGTTTAGCTTTCAGCCTCTTTCCACGAACTCCAAGGTGGAGAATTTGTAAGGACCAAAACCAGGGGATATCCGGAAATTCACCAACTGCCAGCCTTGAAAAGAAAGATAGAACGCTGCGCTATGGGCTCACGGTCTTCAGAGACCCTATTTTTTATCTCATTATGTACAGCTTCAACGCATTCTGCCTCATGTTCGAGTGTTATCTAGCGCTTTTTGTCGACTTCGCCATCGACCGAGGGGTAACTTTGGCCAGTGCCGTGACGATGACATCATTTGGAGCAATTGCCGAAATCGCCGGGCGACTGATGATCCCATTCGCTGTCGACCGTGGCTTACTTGGGAACAAAGCCATGATGTTGATTTTATTGAGCGCAGGCGGCATTCTTCTTATTCTTTTACCCATAATCTCCACTCAAGGGCTAATCTTTGCCACAGCGCTGGGTATAGCGTTTCTTGTCGGCACTGGCTTGGTGCTTTTTCCCATGGTTCTGGCTTCTTACTTCGGGCTCGAAAGATTGTCCATGTCGTTTGGAATGGTGATGGCTTCTGCAGGACTGGTGTCATTTCTGAAGCCTTCTCTCATAGGTATGTACCTGGTTAGTTTGCATGATGCACTCAAAAACACATTGACACATGGGAAACAATATGAACAAGGGTCGAAGAGGCGGAACAGCTCGGTAGCGAACGCATCGACGAGAGAACTTGTCTAGCGGACGCAGACACCCTATTCACCACCGTTCATTTGTTTTGTGCTGTGAAGAATCCCATCATTCAGCCTTCTCCTTATCGTGGACTCAAACACGTGATACTTGACTAGAAGTCTTAGAACCTATAAACTGGGGACAGCGCGCTGCATGATCTGAAAAGACCTTTGTGAGGAAATCTATTCACGGCCAAACATCATATTCGTAGCTACGGTGATTGCTGGATGATGCGTACGTAATAGATATAATAAGTAAATTCCTAAAAATGATGTGCTCTTAGTAGCTAATAACCAAATCTTCAAGTTTTATACTCTAAGTTGATCTTGTGCGAAGGAGCGTGAGACGGCTCCTGTGACAACAGGTTCCCAGAGTGAATTGGAAATTAAATTGCTCTGAAATAGGCAGCAAAATCTGTGACGGTGGACGACTGGGCAACAATAGACTGCTTTATAAATGCGGTCGCCGTGACAATCAGGATCACGTATGTCCTTGTTACGTGAGTAGAACAGTTTAGCCACCGCGTGAATATTACGTATTCAACGCACAAACATAGATTCTTCAAGTAATTCCCACGTAAACCTGCTTTTTAAAAATACTGCACTCTACGAACGGTCAAGTCACACCAAGAATTTATCAACCATAATCAATACACACAAACAAATGCTTCATTGTTGTCTCACTATAGGCAAGTGTTCTTTATGGCTGTTCGTAGCACTCAGTTCAACTACGAAGCGGCAGTGACGTCAAAATATAAACCCTGCACTGCACACTGATTGCAGTCTGGTAAAATGTGCCGCAGGAAACCTTCGAAGAAACAGAGATGCTAAAGTGGACAAATTGGCAAGACACATTGGGCCTCTTTCGGCGATGTACCCCTTTCCCGCGTGCGCAAATTTTCATCCCTTAAACATTAAACGATTTCAAGGAATTGCACCATAATAGAAGAGGCCTTACTGAGTCTTAATATAGTGCGTGTATTTGGCACTTGTCAAGATTGACCAAAAATAGAAAGTAGGTCGCGCGCAGAAACGCCACATTTTACGAAACATTTGTGTATGTGAATGCAGGAATTACGGACGGACAGCTTCCGGGTTTCAAATAGGTTAAATTATATGTATGTCCACAGAACGGCCTTCGGACAACAAAAGAATTTATGGCTTCATATTCCTCCCATAAAACAGGTGGCGGTGTGGCCCTTGCAGTAATTAGCCTTAGGTGAGGCGTTCAGGATGTCCTAGGCCAAAGTTACAAGTTCGCAGGGCAGGCCGAGGTCACGGGAGGCAAGCCGGTGAAGCTACAAAGCAGGTGAAAAAGCTAGGAGAAAAACTGTTTAAATGCAGCTTTACTGACTCCGTACCCTGAGACAATAGCAACAGGTTGCGCATCTCAGGTCACACAGAGAAACGAAAGCACTACAAACGTAATTTAGTCATCCCGCAGCAGTCAAGCGAGGCATAATTCACGCGGAAACGACTCCTTCGTATTTTATTACATATTTGGTACTGCTTAAGAAGTGCAACTTCCACTTAAACATAAACGTGCCTACAGTGTGTAAAAAATACATTAGAAAGAGTAGCATACTTATTAAATGAAATGAAATCTAGTTCACTCTGATTAGGCAGCAAAACACCCTTTTTAATACGATTCAGCAGCAGTTCTAGAATGTGATCATTTTTATACGCAACAGTACCTAATTAGTATAATTCAAATAAGTTATTGCGGGTAAATTTACAAGGCAGTCAAAACTGGCTCTCGATGGCAACATTTTCTTGGAGACAAAATGCCAAAACACCCGTATGGTGAACAATGTCAGAGCTCGTAAGAGGTTCAAGAGTGGTCAAAATCAATTTAATAATTGAATGATGTCTTCGGTGATGAATAAATTTCTTTGTTTTCAGAATAATGCAAGCTCCCTGCCGCTTAAACTGTTTCCTTTGATTTTATTCACCTATAAAATAGAATTCAATTAGACAACACCACTGATTGATTAAAGAATGCAAGATGCTGTTAATGCTGTGAATTTCGCGGGGAAGCAAACGGGTAAAGATTTAAAGGCTGGCCCCTCAAACTGCTTTTCTCGCAAAAAAAAAATGCTTTGAAATATGCTTCGCTCAAAATTTCTAATACTTACAGAACACCTTTGTGATACTCAGTAATTTATGATTTTCAGAATTTATTTTTGTTTTTCAGAATTCAGTGCTAAATTCAGAGTTACCTTTACCTTACGTCAACCTTCTTTGTATTCGTTGGCGTCAGTAACATTTGCATTTACGAGGAAGGGCATTAGGAAAGCTCACAATTACGCGAGCATAAAACCATTGAAGTGTGCCGTTTGTTAACATCCGGAAGCTTCTTGAAAGCCCGTGTTTTTCTGCGCGATGTGGCCAAAGCTTGTTCGGCCATGGTGCCGACGGTGATTGCGTTTTCGAAATTCTAAAATCTGATAAAGGCATTACTTACAGCGGCTTACACGCGTCTTAATAATTAAGGAGGCTAGTATTAATAGTTAAAAAGTTAACTATGCAGTATTAGTTAAGGGTCCTGCTAGTTAGCAAGTCTTAGCTGTATTCTGATGTAGCACACCACTTACAATGATATGCTGAAAAAATCGCTCTTCTAACTGAAAAAGCCTATATTTAAAACTCTGCACAGTCTTAGGAGAACCCCTTGTTTATTCTTCCTGCAACAGTCTGTAATGTGAGTGCGCCTATTAGAACAAAACATTTCTTCTTTGAAGCCTGACCTTGGAACCCAAAGGTTAGCTCTTGGCGTTAGTATTAATTTATATGTTTGCTCCACTGTGGCCAGCTTTGGTAGCTCCCCGGTTTTAGTGTTCGCCGACTGAGCCCATGGTACCCAACCAAAATACTGGCCAAGTCTGCCGTATTTCGATGGAGGTGAAATGCTAAAACGCGTGGGTATTGTGGATTTTTCACCCGTGCGGATGAATTGTAGTGTATTATCCCCTGGCACATGTGTTACGTCGGGATGTTGAACTCCATATACAAAATAACTCAGCACATACTATTTTGAAAGAATATGTTGCCGTACTGTCCTTAACTTCAATCAGGGGAATGAACCAACCATTGAGATGTGGTTAGATATCGTTTTTATTGTAGGAATAATTTTCTTTTGTGAATTTCCCTTAAAATATATTTTGCTGTTTCATACAGCTTCAAGCCTCATGTACAGCGAATATTTGGTTTGGTTCATGGGGCTTTCACTTCCCAAAGCGACTCAGGCTGTGAAAGACGCCGTAGTGAAGGGCTCCGGAAATTTCGACCACTTGGGGTTCTTTAACGTGAACTTACATCGCACAGTACACGGTCTGGGATCGAACCTGCGTCTTTCAGGTCAGCAGCTGGGCATCATAACCACTGAGCCACCGCAGCGGTTTGTACAGCGAAGGATATCAAGCGATGTATTAAGGACAACTAAAGCCTAACAAAGAGAAAGCGGCAGCACGCGCACACGGCCCACTATTGAGACGGTGTGTGTGTGGCCAATTACGCAGTGGCCAGAACCTGATACACGTTTAGGAATGAAACTGCAAGCGGCTTGGTTTTCAGTTAATGCAAAGGCGTAGGTTTTAAGCAGAACACTTGAGCTGCAAATAGGAAATTTCCTTAAATTGATCGCTATATTATTCTAGGGTGGGACACATTGTGTCCCACTAAGACCGCAATTTATTTTTTTTTTGCTCTGTTTTACAAGTCACCGCTGGATAGCCTTCTGGCTTGTGTGTAACAGCAAGGGGTCCTCTTTTTGCAGGTTACTTCAGAGACAAAGTTGGAGCCTACGATTGGCTCTTCGTGATTTGTGGATCTGTCAACCTTGTTGGCAGCGCTGTCTGGGCTTTGGTCCTGACGTCGGAGGCAAAGCAAGAGAAGAACCTAAAGATCCAAACAGCAGACCATACAAGCAAAGCCACAATCATCGTAGAATATAGAAATGCTAATAAACACCAACTAATTTCTTGATAACAAATATCTAGTGATTTTGAATCGCTAATTTGGACATCGTCGTGAACTTTTCTTGTCCACTGGAAGAGAGTTTTTTTTCACGCACTGAACCGGAGACCGAGTGCGAAGAAGTTTGTGGGTTTCGTTGAGAGAACAACAATTCTTGAATCACAACATGTGCTTCTCTTTTGACGATTGATGAACATAAGAGGCGCTTAAGTCAAATCCTACATCTTAACAAAGGACTGAATCAGTAGCTGTTTCTAATGCATCCGAATACAAAATACCTGCAATTTACGGCCCATCTGTGAAAAAAAAACGAAGTATTTCATTTTATCCTCGAACGGGGAGCGCGGGAAACGCAGGCGAAACAATTCTTTGCGTTTTCCACAGAATGGGTGGAGACAGGCACTTTGATGAACCCGTCGTCTTGTCGAGTTCAAGAAATTTATCGAATTTAAGTGGTTATGAAAATGTCCTGCAAAGCCTGAGTTTCTCACTAGCTTTAATGACTCGTCTAGACTGTAGCAAAATTTTGCGATGAAAATCCCAATACTCCTCTACCTAACGACGGCTGAGTTTGATCGGCTTCTTGCACCACTGTGAAGGTATCTGACTGATTCTGTACGATCATTATTTTGTCACAGTTATGATCAGAACCAATGTTTTACAATGCGGCGTCGGCAGGCACCTTCAATGCACGGTTCGGTTCAAGCAGTGCACCAGAAAGAGAGACAGGTCCACATGTCCTTAGCCATGCGCGATTATGCATGCCAGACACCAACTTCCGCCCATGAAAAAGATGCTGGTGGGTGTCAAACAAGTGTTGTCTCAGCTGTAACCTCTCACAGCGGTAGCTGTTAGAGCGACGTTCCAGCGAAAGAGGATGTCGGACCTATCACCTGAAACCTTTAGAGGCTGTGAAAAACTACGCATCCGCCGAATTGTTAAGAGGCTATAGATAATAAATAAGGTGGATTTTTGACAATAAACAGCAGAAAAGTACTAGCGTCCCAAGGAGAGATCTCCGGATTTATTGATTGTATTGCTGGAATCTTGCGGTATGCGAGAAAGATGTATTCATAAACCACTTCCCCGCAAGAAACCCGTTTGTCCATAATTTCTCAGTTTGGCAGGAAGCAATTCTCGCTTTTTGTTCCATCACTGTTAGATTGATTGTCCTCTCTGACGTTTTCGAAAGTGATGAGAGTGAAAGATTCTTTAAAATCATGGCTTGCTTTGCCGCTTGATGGGTTGCATTTGCTGGGAGAAACCTTCATGTTACGAGCCAAAAGAAGAAACGGACGGGGCGGAACTGCTATTGAAACTGCTCATTTAATTGTACGTTCAGCTCCGTCCTGTTGGCTTTGTCTCTTCTCTGGCCTTCTTTTATATTGCTTTTCGCTATCACCTGAGAGTTGTTGCAGTGAAACCATAAGTCCTGTTCAGAGGCGGCACCATTTTACACATATAAGAGCGAGCGTTTTAGTTATTTTGCAGTCACATGCCCAGTGCCAAGCACAGTGAATATTGGCAGAAAAAGAAGTGAACAAATTGGAGCCGCTAATACTATTAGGCAAAAAATTTGCCTGTGGGTATTATTTCAGGGATAAATCAGACAAATTATCGACAGTAATTTCTCACTCTTTCTTCCGTGGTAGCTAACAGTTTTCTTTGGCCAACAGTGAGGCGAGGGTAAGAAAATCGTTGTAAATAAAATGCTGCGCTCATCGCATGTTGTTGAAAGTATCGCGCGCAATACGACATGGCGCACGCGGAAGATGGAAGCAGCACGCTGCGGGCAAATATGGTGGCACCAGCATGTGACATGCCCGAGAACGAAACGCACATGGTCTGGCGTTCCGTTTCTGCGCATCACCAGTGTCACTCGCTGAGCTGTCCCCCGCGATGCCTGCTTTATTCCGAATCGTTAAGAGTCTCGCAGAACAATGAGGGCACTTGGTGTGAAAGGCGGCTTTCTGTAATGTGCCTATGATGGACGGCTTGCACAACCTTCGTCCGTAAAATTCTCAGACTGAGTCCATTAAAAAATGTGTTTAACATTGAAATCTTTTGTGCAGCACCCATTTGAAATAGTCTCTCTTGCAATCTATGCACAGCTTCCAACGCTTCTTAGAGTATTGAAAAATGTTCGAAAACACTTCTTTTGGCAAGGCTGTCAGGTCCTTTGGCGTGGCGTCTTGAAAGGCCTCCACGCTCCCCATCCAGCGACCTTTTAGGGCTCTCTTCATACGTGGAAACAGGAAACAATCGCATGGGGAGAGGTCAGGCGAATATGGCGGATGGGGAAGTACAGTAATGCTCTGCTTGGCGATAAATTTTGTCACGCTGAGAGCAGTGTGCGGCCTTTCGGTATGGTGGAGAAGGCTCCATTGTCCAGATGCCCATAAGCCAGGGCGACGGCTTCGCAGTACGTCAAGCATGTGTTGGAGCACGCGGATATAAAAATACTTATTCACCGTATACCCTTGTGGGACGAATTCTTCGTGTATGACACCTTCGGCATCGAAAAAATCTATCACCATCGTCTTTGTTTTGGGCTTCTGTCGCCGCACCTTTCTCGACGCCGGAGAGCTTGCAGACCGCCATTCGGCGCTCTCCCTCTTTGTTTGAGGATCGTATTAAAACGCCATGTTTCGTCTTCAGCAATGATGTTGTCGACAAATGCTGCATCCTTCTCTGCTTCGGAGAGCAAATCAGCGCTCACTGACGCCCGCGTGTCCTCCTGGTCCTGTGTGAGGGAGTACGGCACAAGTCTGGAATTCAGCGTTCGTTTCCCCAAGTTCTAAAGCAAAATTTGGTGGCATGTTGTCTTAGTGATGTCGAGAGCACCTGATAGCATGCTGACTGTAATGGTGCGGTCTTGCTGTATGATTTCCCCGATCCGATACACGTTGTTTTCAATCCGTGAGGTTGAAGGGCGCCCCTCCCTTAAGTCGTCTTCCACCGACGTTCTCCCCGAAACGAACCTCTTGTGCCACTCGGAAACTCGCGTCGGCGATATTGCCTCATTGCCGTAATTGTCACGAACGAGCTCATACTTCTGTGTGGCTGTCTTGCCAATCTTCACAGACAATTTTATGTTTACACGCTGTTCGAGGTAGACGTCCACCTCTCCAAATTCACTCACAGTAGAATGCGCAGACTAGTGACAACGTATTTTTCTACGTGCAGTGCCATCTAGCGGCTGTCACAGCAATTAACATAATTTGCTCAGGTTATCCCGAAAAGATGGCACTACACATAGGCACCAACATTTGTTCAAGGGAATAATTTGTAGAGAAGAAAGTGAATCATGTCGAAACTTTGCAGAAGAAGGTTGTATGTTAATTTAGAAAGATTATCAAAATTAAATATAAGGAAATGCTCCCCAGTGTAATGGGAAAACAGGTGCACCGGGAGTAAAGGTTCGAATGAAATAATTCGTTTTCAGTTCCCTGGACTGGCACGTGACGCAGCGATTGCATATCAATTGCAGCACTGAGGTTTTCTTTTTACCACATCTACAGAAAACTGTATATGCGGCTGTATGAAGGCACCGGGTCGTAAATATTGACTAGCGCTGCATTTATAACAAGCGTGTTCCTGAGTATTCTGATCCATATTTGTAGTTACGACTTTTACTTGTTAAATATATAATTGTAAATATCTTTTAATTAATAAGTGTTGTGTTGTTTGGGGTTTAATGGCTTCAAAGCGGCATTTTTTGTCTGGCTTAGCACCTTTATAGATGCTCGCAGTGCTTGACCTTTGTTGCACTGGAGAGCATGATGTCGTCAAAATAAACCGCCACAGCTCGCAATGAAATTTCATAGCCTTTTGAAAAATGGCTCGATTCGAAGACACATGCAACGAATTGTACTGGAATAGACTGAGGGGCGTGTTGATTATGACATATTTCATTGTCGTCTGTTGCAGCTCCTATGGTACGCGTCACGCAAGCGTTGCTTAGAGAAACAATTTTCTCCCATCAACAGGGCCCAATTGCGTCTAGCCTAGGTGCCGGGCACACCTCTGTAAGATCAAGTTTGTCATTAGTGGGCTCGACATCTCCAGAAATTCTCACCTTATAATTACTGTTCAATGCCAGCATCAATTCGTGTGGCCCAATCTGAAGTACGTACCGGAGATTTCCGATCACGCTTCAACCTTGTCAATTCCTGCGAGACTAAATCTAACAAAGCGAATGGTACGGATCGTGCTCTGCAAAAGATGGATTTAACACCTTTTGGTACATGAATATTCGCCGTCACGCTCCTAATTTTAAAGAGTTCTCCTGTAAAGACTGCCTGATACTTTACAACTAAATTGTCACTGCTGCTTGCCTGGTGGACATTGACTACCTGCACAAGAGACATGTACTGTTTTGCCCAATTTCTGCCACAAGGCTCTTCGTCACTCTTCTACCACGAAGAAAGGCAAGCGCGCCATCCTGCTAAAACTGGCAGACCATTGCCTTCTGAACAACAGAAGAAATTTGCCCGAAATCTCCTCTGAGTTTCTTGTTCGATGGTTGAGAACGACTTTCGAGAATCGCCTGCGAAACTCTCCTACCTCCATGCCTGCAAACACCGCGCCCGGTATCTATTTCATTATTACGCCATCCACTTGCAACGGGAGAGATATGGGCGGAACCTTCTCCTCAGCAGTTTCGTGGGCTTTTTCATTATTTCCACTCTGGCACCTCTTCGGCAGCGTCCTCCCAACGCACTCTGCATTGGAGCCGCCAGTATCTTCGTAGTGTGCTCCAAACGTGTGCACCCTATCTCCTTCCGTGTTGCTTTTAGTGTGAAAGAAATAATCCGGAGGCTCACAGCCTAGCAAACTCTCCTCTTGACGATTATGTCCGAGAAGCGCGATTTTATGTCGAAGAAGGGCGAGCGCTCCGTTCCACGGCACTCCCTTCTCATTGGCGTCTTATACCCCTGTCACACGGCCATTTCAAAGGCCCTCGAACCCATAGTCTATCGACTCAAAGGTGATCGAGCGCTGCTACACGGGCAGGTTCAATGGCCATCGAGTCAATAGCTTATCGAGTCAACGGAGCAGCGCGGAACTCCATCGAGATGTCGAGGGCCTTCGAACGCTGCCCAGCGTTGCTAGCATTGCTTCTAGCGGCGCCAAGCGCAGATTCATACACGATACACTCAAGGCACAAAAGCATGGACAAGCATTATTCGCCTAAACTTTAATTCAAGCAGTCTGTAAAATAATTTTAAAATTGTATCAGACTGTTTTAAGCGCATTAGCGCATTATTTTGCGTTGCGGTCTGTGCGTCGCTTGTGTACTTAGCGATGACAACATTGCGGCGCCCTGCCCGCCCGCTTCACGGCGATAAAAGCTTCGTCGCTAATCCCTCAAAGCAATAACCTGTTCGAAACTGTTGTATTAGCCTTCGATTTGCTCATTCTTACCCTCGCATAAAGTTTAAAGAGACAAATAGCTTTTGTTTTTCAGATATCAAGGCGATTTCCCAGGTTTTCAGCCTGACGAAGCAGCGCTCCGACACAGTTTGAGTGGCTTGGTTTTGGTAGTTTTGGCTCGTCTTGTATTAGAGTGGCTACAGCAGTGTCAGCATCTCTCTGCATCTGTCCGTCGAGTACGGGCAATTAAAAGCGTTTTAAACGACATGCGCGTATGTGTGTTTTTCAGCATTTAGTATACATTTATCAAATATTTTGTTATTTTTGCAAAATCTAAAGTAGCGACTGTGGTGCCACACAAGCTAGGCGTAAGACTCGAGAACCATTTCAATGGCCATTGAGATTTGGCGTGTAGCAGCGACACAACTCCTTCGATTTCGATGGCGATTGAGAATTTCAAATGCCCTCGAGGCGATGGCCATTTAAATTGGCCGTGTGACAGGGGTATTATACATGCTTCTAATCCGCACTTTCGCGCGGATTCTTATGTAGTAAAATTTCTCTGTCATTTTTTCCTGAAACCGACAGGTTGTGCGTCCGAGCAACGTGTCCCCATTGCCGGCACTTGGAACACTTGAAACAGTGAAAACCTTCGTTATTGGTCTACCGGGTTCTACTGAGGCGTAGTACCCGGGTTCGAACCCGAGCGCGGCGGCTCATTATCTGAAAAAGAAATCACCTTTCTCTCTGGTTTTATCTGAGTTTAGCTGGATTTTAGAGGCACACTTCACATGTTGCTTTTTCGGTCTAGCCGTGTTAATTGTGGGCGCTCATCCTTGGCATCGCTAATATTTTTACCGTTTTCGCGTCTTCGCATGTTTTTTAGGTAAACTGGCGCCCTGAACTCTTGTTTTTCTATTCTTTCTATTTTTTTGTTTATTCACGCACCCTCAGCCCTGTTTATTCATTCTTTTTTTCCTTTCTTTTTCTCACATGTCATTCTTGCTTCCTTTCACGAAACTCATTGTATAATGTGATTCTTCTTATGTTTTGATGCCCGGTTCGTTCGCAAGCCTTGATTACTCCCCTTGGTTGGCTTTTACCTGGTGTGTGTATAGAAGTGCGGGTTCAGTTTTCTTCGAATAAAAGTGGAAAGTTCAGCGCTCTGCACTATCCTGTCCTTCTTCTTCCTGTTTTGTGTTAGCGCTGATTATACATATCGCCAGACGCTTGCAAGGAATAGTCAGGATTCGTGGATTTAAAGCGGGTCATCGACCTAAATATATGCGTGCACAATTCAAAGCCACACTGTATATTTCACTTCAATCTGTTTTTAGATCAAGGAATTTCAAGGAAGCAAGTTAAATATTGAAGAATTTGTAAAATATAAATAGAAAATACGATAGACGACCATTAAATAGGATGCCACAAGTCAGCGGTAGCTGTATTCGATTGTACATTGATCGCCTTCCCATTCCGCATTTGAATTTGACATTGACGAGGCCTTCTGGCGGGCTGAGGCTTCTAGTATTAGAGGTGGTCGGTGCTTGCTCGCATGTTTGAAATGCATTTTCACCGTTGGGTGTAAGTACCGGAGGATGCTGCGGTGGTGGCACCTTGTAGGGCCGAAAGGTTATCCGGTCTACTCCGATCCCTCCCGCCACAACTCCGTTTCAAAGGAGGTATTCTCTGCATCCATCCATCTACTATGCATAACTGGAAGCCACGGCCGCTTCGGTCACGGGAAAAACGGCAAGACATTCCACACAAGTTGAGACGTTCTACTCCTACGTGTTGGTCTTGGTGTTGCGCTGAACGTGGTGCAGTTATGCTGACGCGCCCTGCGCCAGAATGCAAACCGCAGAGGTATGAGTTATCTCATAAAGTTCATTTCGCATGGTGTTCTAAAACGCAGGAACGAAAAAAGAGAGGACGCAGACTACCCTTTGTCTCTGTCGTCTCTTTGTTTAGTCATGTTTTGTTTAAACACAATGACTGAAACCCGACTAGCCCGATTTGTTGCAATATGAGAAAAGTCGCGTCTCAGAACTCCTTTCTGTTTAGCTCAAAGTTGCTATCTCTGGTCTCTACGTGGTGTGCTGCCGTGCTAGTCTTAGTACTAGAAATGTCGTCGTAGGCAGTCTCGCTGGCATTTTCGCAAACGTTTTCAGGCAGTAGGGTTTGATTAAAAGCTATATCGTGGGTCACCCAAGCCCCCCTGAAATCCGTAACCTCTGGAATGGTAAGGAGAAGGGTTTTAAGTACCTTCCATAAATTTTAAAAATGAAGACGTTGGGTAGCTAAACGAAATCGACCACTCAAAAGCAAGCTCTATGTGGCCGGCAGACCTTTGACCAAGACTGCACATTAAAAAGTGCTGTCTGCCTGCCCACCATGACCGGCGGACACTGCATACATCATCGTAAAATGTGAGTGTCAGTGATACTGCAGAATACAAAAAACAAACATAAGTCAGCGCGTATGACCGCCGCCGCTGTGGCTCAGTGGTTATGGCGCTCGGCTGCTGACCCGAAAGACGCGAGTTCGGTGCCGGCTGCTGCTGTTGAATTTCGATGGAGGCGAAATTCTAGAGGCTAGTGTACTGTGCGATGTCAGTGCACGTTAAAGAACCCCAGGTGGCTGAAAATTCCGGAGCACTGCTCTACGGCGTCCCTATAGTCTGAGTCGCTTTGGGATGTTAAACCCAATAAACTAACAAAGTAACTAGTTCGCATGACATGTGCTCGAAAGCCGAAAAATTAAAATGTTGAGCCCTCTTCAGTGTACTAGCGCACGCAAGATTGCTTTCGTGGCACTGCGTTCTTTTAGAGGCATGGAGCAATGTATTATTCGTCAACGCAACAGAGAAAAATAAAGAAAGAGTGGGTTACACAAGCACTCTGTTTTGTATCCCAGTTCATGTACAAAATGACGAAAAATTTACCCACAGAAATGCGAACAAGAGAAGCCAGCAAAGGAAGAAGAATCTATAGATATCGCGAAACTTCAGATAGGACGTAAAATTGCTTGCGCATGAGTAGTAAAGTCTTTTCCTCAAAGGCGAGTGAAAGAGCTGATCTAAATTTTTTCTTCAGTAAAAATCTACACTTTCGCTGTGTTTAGGTTTTTTAGTGTAAAAAACACGCATTTATTGCAGAGAAAAAATAAATTGTGGTGATTTTAGTTCATTATTCTGATTTTTTCTTCACATTCAGCTCCCTTCGGCTTATCTTGTGCTGACTCGTTCTTCAGAACGCGCACAAAAATTTTCCTTCGAAATTTTTTTCCGTTTATTCGGGAGACAAATCTGTTGCGGTAGCCGCAGAAGGCGGTAACGACATTACTCGTAATACGCATAGCCAGTTAATAACGTACATGCCCCCTTCTGAGATGATATATCGCACCTAAGAGATTGAATGACGTGTCTATAGCTTGACTTCGCGAAGCTCCACGGCGACAATGAATTTGATGCAGCAGAAGCCATTACAACAATTTATTTGGAGTACAATATACCGGCTTTCTTTCAGTTTAAAGTTTCTAGGAGTGGTCTTTTGGATGCGAAACGAATAATTACTGTATGTCGCGCTCTCCGCTTCGCCTTATGTTTCTCATGGAAAGGTAAACCTGTTAGCTCCGCGATGATGACCTCGCATGAGAAGTATACTCGGAGGCTTAGACGGCAATCCTATAATGCGATTTCACTCCGGCACTCCGTCAATGCCTGTGATGATTAAACTTGCGTCAAAAGATGTTCAGTGACTGAACAAAATCCGACCTGAAATATCAGTATAAAATATTGAAACGTTTTTATTTTGCTTCGCATCTCAGAGCTACGCAGGTCGCTTCTTTCACCCGTCACGGTGCCTTACCAACTACGGCGTTCAGCTCCTGCACCAAAGGTCTCGCTGTCGAACCCGGGCGCGGCGCCTGCAATTCAATTGAGGCGTTACGCAAACACGCCCGTGTCTTGTGCGACGTCGGTTCACGTCTTTAATATGCCATGCGCTGCTTCACGACTTCGTGTCCTCCATACAGTGCCACGCCTTGCTGTACCCTAACTGACCATAACCATGCCATACCATATTGTCACAAAGTGGTGACTGGAATACAGAGAGCTGATTGAGAGCGAAAATGGCATCTGAGCAAAAGTTTTTTTGGGGGCTGGCTTGCGCCCACAATGGACTGAATCACTCGGCGGCGGCGTAGCAACAAGCGTGCTCGGCGGTCGTCGAACAGAATGGCCGCCGCTCTCGGCCGTGCTCAATTTAAAGCTGATAGCGAACTTCCGAGATAAAGCGTGCAAAGCTACTAGAACATTCTGGAACAACCTAGAATCGGCTCCGCCTGGGTGCGAACATTCGAGATAAATCAGGTCGCGTCTTGCATCGCAAACAAAGCGATAAAGCGGCTTGCCGGCCGGCAGCTTTGAAGAATGAATAAACAAACATTACAAAGATTCACGGCAGTACTAGTAAGGCCCTCTCTGTTCAAGCAGACGTTAGGTTATGACGTTAAGGCAAACATCAGCAAAGAGCACAATCAATTGCTTATAGCTTTGGTTTAAACGAATTATGCCTACGAGACATTTTTTAGCATCTGTGCAGAGGCTAGAAAAGAATTTGTTATTGTGTTAAAACTGGTGTTCACTTTTATATTGGAGGTATCTGTATACCAATCAAATATCCAGTGCGGCTAAACATCTTTTAGGCTACACTTGCGTCATAACCTCGATTAGTGATCTACATACCTGGATAACAGTGATATAGGAAGCGTTAGAAAGATGCTACACTCTTAGTTCGCACAGTTTGTGAATAAATCCACCGACAATAGCCGGCCTAACAACCTTTTTATTTCTTGCTTATCGACGTCTGACGGTTTTGTGTCGGAGCGCCGGATATAAAACTTTGTGAGCGTAGATATAGTAGGACTACTCTGCGGAATCTGACTTGCATTCTGTGCGCCTATTCAAGCACGTACAGAACTTGCCTCTGGAATCGTGGTCCGAACGCCCTGAACCCTTGTCGGTGTCTCATCCGCGTGCACACGCCTCATTCATTTTACAACTTCTCATGTCCTTACAAATGGGTGTCGCCAACAAAACGAGGAGGAAATTTAAATTCCTAAATTTTTCTCAGCAGTGTAAATCCCCACAATAGCGTTGATTTATTTGTTCGCTAAGAATATCTAAACGTATATTGCACTGCCTGGCCACAAATAGCAGGTAAAAGCAGTGTTCATTCTCATATTACAGTGCATTTGTAGCAAGTTTTGTGAGCGTTTTTTTTTTGGCGCCCAACAAAATGTTTGTTTTGTATGCTTTCAAAGGGCGGTTTTGATTCCTAGTAGTTAGTGTCCTTCTCGTAGTAAATATTCATAGTTCACGCGGTCCGATCTTCGTTTTCTTTCGAGTATAGATTTATGTCTTTTCCAACATTTTTACAGTTGAAGTTGCAAGATGAACACCCTGACGCATGGTCTCATTACGACTACAAGGATAGCAATATTTTCAACCCTAACATGCACTGCAGTGCGCCCTGTATTTCACTGCACCTGCGAGCCTACAGATAAAGAAACGAGGCCATTCGCAAGCTCAGGCTCCGTCTTGAAGGATACATCACCCGAAGTGAGTTTGAGTATTGTCACGTGGGAGTAACGGCGTTCAGAAAGTGCGACGTTGATGTGTTAAAATGTTTTTAAACACTTCGTCGTTCAAAAACTTTTTGGGACGTTCTGGATCGTGAAAAAAGCAATTATTTGCACACTACATCTTGGCATTAAGTGCATGGCGTGACAACATTAATGCTTATTTGCTGCTTCCTTAATTATTGCCTCTTTTTAAATTTACCTTCTCATTAGCATACACCAGTAGGCATACTAGGCCACGTGGTACACTACAAGAAATATTGATCTTTTCTTTAAATAAACGCTATCCCGCAATGAAACGCGCGCCGTACAATGCTTCACAGAGCTAAAGTGATGAATTGTTCGAGCTCAAGTGTGGCACAAAAACAGCATTTGGTCGGCAAAATTGTCTTATGCTACGTTTGTTTGGTTGCAGTCGCGAGTAGAAAAGATCAGCGCAACGACGTCACCAGAGTACTGAAAATCGCACCTCGCGGCTGGCGCAGCGCCTTGCTTTACGAACACACCCTGATGTTTTGTTATCGGCCTGCTGGTAACCGCTGCGCCGAGCTTTTCTATCTGCCTCTCCTCTGGTGCGTCACTAGTGCTAATCTTTTTTTTTTATTTTCGACTGTGCTTTCCTGAATCGATCACTTCGTCTGCGGCGACGACAAGAAAAAACAGCTCGTTACCTCAGGAGTTGCACCGATGGTGTCATCTCGTTTGTCGGCTATCTGGATTCGACAATAAGGAAGGTGGGGTGTGTTTTGCGGGAAGTTTGAAGACGCTTCGGACTAGTACTCCAAACAAAAGTAGCCTAAACAATTCTGCCGACTAAGTGCCAATTCTTTGCGAAATTTGAGCTCGAGCAATTCGCCATTTTAGAAGCGAGAAGCGTTCTACGGCGCCCGTTTAGTTGCGGAACGCTCTAGCTGTAGACGAACTAATGTACCTCACTGGCCTGGTGGTACCTTCTCTAACTTTTCTCATCAAAGCATAATGGTCTTAATTTCTATTCCGCGAAAATATCCCAACTTTCTTTTCAGCGTTATTTGCTTCGCATCCTTATACGCCATAATGACATAAAAGTCATGCTAGGATCTGATGTAATCAAAGTCGAACTCGAGGTTTAAACGTTTTTGATTCATACCTCAACGTGCGACATCAGAACCCTCTAAACCAATACTGACTTAGAGTGAAAACGCGCATGGCTTTTTCTCCGGACCACTGCGCTAACGTTGTCGCTTTCAAATAGCTTGATGACGTAGGCGATAAGTAGAATGTACTCCCGGCCCCTCTCAGGTTAAAGGCGATATCGAAGACTTTAGAAGACGCACCTATAAAAGCGGAAAACTTCTCAAACTTAGCCGAAATTGTCACGCAAGATCAACATAGTTCCAGACCAATCTGCTAGTTTTTGCCATGTGAACAACGGTTGTAGTGCCGCGTGCGGAGGACGATTACTGAAACGCATAACAAACAAATAAATCTAAGCGGCATGCGGCGCAGAATAGAAACCACCGAGATGGCAGTAAACAGAGGGGTAAGAAATTCCACTTACTTTTGGTTTCAACAACTTCAGTGCTCCCTGCCGACTGATAGAGAACTGGTGCTTCACCGTCATTATCGCCATCAGCCTGACTACGCCCAGTGCGGCTCAGTGCCTCTCATATGTCTCTACAGTTGAATTTGTCCTTTGCCAGCTGCGGCCACCGTGTGCCCGCAAACTTCTTAATCTCATCCGCCCACCTAACATTCTGCCACCCCCTATAGCAACGCTTTTTCTTGGAATCCAATCTGTTGCTCTTGAGGACCAGTGGCTATTTTTCCTTCGCATTACATGCCCTTTCCAAGCCCATTTCTTCCTTTTGATTTCGTTAGAATGTCATTAACACGCCTTTGTTCCCGCACCCACTCTGCCCGCTTCCGACCACTTAGCGTTACACATACAATTTTTCTTTCCATGGTTTGGCGCGTTGTCTTTAATCTTAACCCTTTTATTTAGTCTCCACGTTTCTGCCCTATAGGTGAGTACCAGGAATATACAACTGTTGTATACTTTTTTCTTGACGGATATTGGTAAACTGCCATTCATGTGAGAAACCAGCCCTATGCGCTCCACCTCATTCTTATTCTGATAGTTATTTCGCTCTCACGATCCGGAGCAGCAGTCACTACCTGCCCTTAGTAGACGTATTCCATTACCACTTCCAACGTCACGTTACGAATCGTTAACTGCTGCTTCCTTGCGAGACTGTTGAGCATTACTTTCGTTTTCTGCATGTAATTTTGAAACTCACCGTTGTACTCAACCTGTCTAACTCATTGATAATGCTTCGCAGTTCATCCCCTCAGTGACTTAGGAAGGCAATGCAATCAGCGAATCGCCGATTACTAAAGTTATTCTGCATTAACTGTTAACACCAACTGATTCCAATCCAGGCCTCGTAACACCAGCTCTAAACAGGCGGTGAATAGCATTTGCGAGATCGTGTCTCCTGTTCTGACACCCTTCCTGACTTTTATTGCTGACATTATGCAGGACTATGCTGGCTGTGCGTTCGCTATCCATATCTTCCAGTATTTACACATAAAACTCTTCTACACCCTGATTCCGCAATTTTTGCATGGCTGCTGATGTTTTCACTGAGTCAAATGCTTTCTCGTAATCAATGAACGCTGTATATAGGGGTTGGTTATATTCAGCGCGTTTCTCTATAACTTGATTGATAGTGTCAATATGGTCTATTGTCGACTATAGTTTACGAAAGCCTGCCTGATTATTTGGTAAATTGAAGTCTAAGGTTGTCCTGACTCTATTTGAGATTACCATAGTAAACATATTGTAGGCAAAGGACAGTAAGCTGATCGGTTTGCAAATTTTCAAATTCTTGACATCTCCTTTCTTAGGCATTACGGTAATTTTGGCGTTCTTTTCAGCTTCTGGCGCGCTCCACGTCATAAAGCATTGCTTTCACAGAGCGGCTAGTTTTTCTGCACAATCTCCGCTCCATCCTTCAGAATATCTGCTTTTACCTGATCCTGAGCACCTCATTTGCCCTTTGCATTGCTCTTAATCCGGTCTTTACTTCCTCTTTCGTTACTGGCGGAATGCACTATTGCTCCGCTCTACTGCCTGTCTATAAATGAGCAATTTCTGTGGATGCAAGCAACGTTAGAGAATAAAATTACTAATAATAACAGATGGCCCTTTTTGTCGGCGGTGATTCGAATCCTAATCGGGCATGACTTTTTTTCTGGTTGTTACCGCCTCTACGAAAGAAATTACACGCTCTACTTGGCTTTCCTTTTCCCAATTTGGGAAGTATTGGCGCTGATATCTGGACAGGCTGCACAATGGTGTCTATGTAAAGTGTCCTACATCAGGTTGACATGCCTTAGCGTACAAAGTGCAAATGGTTTGGTTTATGGTTTATGGGGGTTTAACGTCCCAAAGCGACTCAGGCTATGAGGGACGCCGTAGTGAAGGGCTCCGGAAATTTCGACCACCTGGGGTTCTTTTACGTGCACTGACATCGCACAGCACACGGGCCTCTAGAATTTCGCTTCCATCGAAATTCGAACGCGGCGGCCGGGATCGAACCCGCGTCTTTCGGGCCGGCAGCCGAGCGCCATAACCACACAGCCACCGCGGCGGCTCAAAGTGCAAATGGTTCAACACTACTATAACATAAGGAAAAACGGCACCACCTTGCCACGAACAAACACTCCAACAAGAACTAAAGCAGGCAGCCATCTTCCACTTTGTTCAGACTAACCCTTGCCTCACTGCACTAACAACCCTGATCCACTTTAGATGATGTGCACAACTCACCGTCGCAACTGGCCGGAGACGAGCACGGCAACAGAGTAGTTTGTATGCACGGGCGGCGTTTGAAGACGCAGGCGGAGTTTGCCGAAAGCCACGTCTTGCTCGCGGGTCCAAACAAAAGGTGTGGCGTCGCGGGTGAGGTGATTCAGCGGTTCTGCGAGGTCAGCGAAATTTTCGATAAAACGCAGATAGTAACTGCAGATTCCTAGATAGCGGCGAACAGCTTTCTTTTCGCGTGGCGGTGGAAATTCCGCAACCGCTGCAAGCTTGTCGGGGTCGGGCATCACGTCGTCGGCGCTAACGACATGGCCGACAAATTTCAACTCCTGGTAACCGAAGTTGCATTTTGAGGCTTCAATATCAGGTTAGCTGAATGAAGGGCTTCGAGGACCGTCCACAGGCGTTCAAGATGTTGACTAAACCAGTCGGCGAAAACCACCACGTCGTCGAAATTGACTAGGCAACACTGTCATTTATGACCGGCAAGGACAGTGTCCAACATCCGCTGAAATGTGGCAGGCGCAGAACGAAGACCGAAAGGAAGAACTTTGAATTCATAAAGGCGTCTTCTCGCGCTCGCGTTCATCGACCTCAATTTGCCAAGTAGAAACTATTTTAGGTCGCTGGACGAAAAATACCGAGTGCGCTGAAGGCGGTCGAGAGAGTCTTCAATACGTGGCAATTGGTAAACGCCCTTCTTTGTGACTGCATTCAGCTTCCGGTAATCGACGCAAAAACGCAGCGTGCCATCTTTCTATTTAACGGGGACGACCAGCAAGGACCATGGGTTGTTGCAAGGCTGGATAACGCAATCTTAGAGCACCTCCTGAACTTTCGACCTAAAGGGGCTCTGAAAGGGGCTCTAATAAAGTTGCAGTATGACTGAGATGATAAAGCACGCCTCTTCACGAATACTGTCCAGAAATAAATTTTCTAATGCGCTTTGTAGAAACTGAGTTATCTGTAGTCAAAATTTGAATTTCAGCGCCTTCGTGCTTTGCCCTCTCCTCTCGTCACTTTTTGCACGCTGGAAAGACGGCGCTCCTCCGCCGGCCCCACCTCCGGGGGAGAGCTTCCTGACCTGCCGGAGCTACGCAGCTAATTGGCAGGAGCCCCGGTAGCTGCCTGAGGTATGAACGAATCTAGCGAGTAGCCACCTCTCGGCATGTATACGTAGATGCGAGCGGCGGAGAAAGCTACGAGCATGAAAATGTCGCCGGGAAGGGCTCGCCAACTTTCGCGCGTGATTGTCGGTCCTCTGCTGCGTGTAGGAGTGTATTATTTCGCTCCGGTTTTCATGACAACACAATCCAGTGATTAAGCGAGTTGATGTGCTCTCCTCGGAGGGTGTTTCAGAGCCCCTCTAATGACTTCAGCGCTCTGTAGACGATACGCGATAGGGGTGTTGACGGATATCGTGAACGTCATCGAAATTCACGATATGGTGCTCGGTTACGGTAGTTTGACGCACTTTCGACGAGGAGACGAACACTCTCTGAATTCTAGCAACAGTGCACACAGCTGTTCCTGTTGGCTGGTTGACAGAGCGGAATTGACGTCGGAGCTCTCCAGGAAGAAGGAAGGCTGCACTGGTTCTGAGGGCAAGCACTCGGAAACATCGGATATGCGTTGGGCAAATGCTGCGGAAGTGCCGCGAAAAAGATGCCGATGATCGTGCGTAAAATTGGTAGAGAGCTGCTATGATTGAGAATATTAGTATTATGTCACCACATACTATGTTTTTGTTTTCATAGGCCAAGGTATTAAAGATTATTTGTAACTCGAACAAAATTCGGTTCAAGATGATAATGGTGAGAGACAGAGCGAGGACCCTTAATGGAAAAGCATAGAACTTTGTCGGCGTGTAAAAATGGATTGCATGCTACTCTAAATGGGCAACGGAATTTTTGGAGATAAAAATGGAAGGAAAGCGGTGCGGGAAACGTTAAATTTTACAAAGAAAAAAAAGGTGGAGAACAGAAAGTGCGACAATTAAATGCCTACTAAGCTGCATCGGCTAGAAATGATGTACTCGTAACATATGAAATGATGAAGTTCACAGTTTGACAAATGGGTAAATAAAGTTCACTGCAAGAAGAATGCATGAGGGCAACATGCTAGATGAAATTAGAGCTGATCGATATGTGCAATTTTCTTTAAATACGCAAACAAAAAGTTCATTGCATGTCTCTGATGCCTAGGGCAGGCTAACGGATCTAATACAATGTACATTGTTAGAGGCACTGGTGAAAGCTTTGTTGCATGCAATGTTCGTAGTACTCACGCTTGTCCCCATATGCAGGGCGCTCAAGCAGGATATGTTTCACAGATCCTACCGAGCCTCAGTTATCACAAAGCGGACTGTTCGTTTGACTGAAACGGTATCGCAAGCCGTTTGTAAATGCAGCGTCCAGGCGAGGTCAGTGATAAATTGTTTCCAAGTGGTGAAGAATTCTGGGCCGGAGTCTCGATCTGAGATTCGTGCCGACTGAGTAAAGAAATTTGTAGTCATGACTCGGCAAGCTCCAGAGTGAATATATTTCTTTTGAAGCAAATCTTTTAGCGATTTGGACCGCATCAGACATCGCGAAGGAGGTCCGAATGTATCTCCGATGTTGGTGGCCTTCACGGGCCGCTTGAACTGCTTTTTCATTAGAAAAGATGCGCAAACTTTACAGAAACGAAGAAATAATACACAAGAGGCGTGCCATTCTCAGAACTGGTTTATTCTAAAAGAATGCCGTCAAAGAGAACTTCAAGAAAGCGTTTGTTTAGGTTCTTGAATTTAAAGGACGAGACCTAGATCTCTTTTGAAACATGAACCTGTAAAAGTCGTACGGCGCGGTGAAACTAGCCATACTTGAACGCTTTCAGGTTTTTTTCCCCGAAGAAGCAAAAGCGTGGCAGTTCGTCCCGAGCTATCGTGTTGGAACGAGGCACTTGGCAGAATCAGGTCTCTAGATATTTGCAAAAACATATTTCCAAGTTATTCAACATGCATCTTTCTGGTATTCCCAATTCATGAACAATTGTGACCTTTTTCACAGGCGAGAACCCAGGCACTGCTTAAGCCCTCACTATTGGAAACAAGTAGTATTTCTTATGTGATCATCGGCTTTTGTCATCCATCAGGTCTCACTTTACGGAATGATAATTATGAAATAAAAGTTTGTGAATGAGTCTGTTGTTTGCGTAGAAAGTTTCATGGAATTGTTGACAGTCAACCTTCGTTACACAATTGTAGGGTGTGGCGCGAATATTTATCTACAGAATTCCGGTCTTAGGGCCAGCTGCCGCACCCATTGCGAGTACCATCCTTTTTTAGCGAAGTTGGTCTCCTACTTAGCCAGAGATTGCAAGGTAGGCATAATTGTATCTTTCATTGCTTGCAACTTTTTATGTTCTAGTCAAGACAGATGGCTGCAGCAAACGCGCTGTGAATATTTTTCAAGCCTTCAAGCTTTGCCTAGCCGCGCAAGGCTTGAAGGCTTGAAAAATATTCACAACGCGTTTACTGCTACAGCTAGGAATCAGCAACACCTTTGTGGAGCTGGCAGAAGCACAGCACGAAGCACAGCTGCAACGACTCAGAAACACGGCTACAGGAAGAGCGCTCCTGACAAGGTTGGGTCGCGACCCAAAGGGGCATCTCGATCGATCCGCCGATATACCCGATGGGATCCGTAAAACCCTGCAGGTCAATCCCATTCCCAAAAACATGGACCCAAAGCTCCACGCGGCCAGGAGACAGGCGCGGGCAGATTATGTGGAGAGGTACTTAGCCAAATTAGAAAACACAGTCTTCACGGATGCAACCATGTATCCATGGAATAGACGCGAAAGCTACTACAAGACAGCTTCGGTGGTAGTTGATAACGCATAAAATCTAATCACCTGCGCAACTACACGTAGCGTCAGGATAGCGGAAGCGGAGGAGGTCGCTGTTGCGCTGGCAGCGACTGAGGGCTATCGAAAAGGCGAATCACTGGTCATCCTAACGGACTCGAAAGAGACATGCAGAAACTATACGAAAGGTAGAATCTGCAGGGCTGCCTTAGCTATCCTCCGCGAAGCAGTACACCTCAGAAAAACAGCAACCCACAAATTAATCTGGATTCCGGCACACACGGAAATAGAAGGAAACGAAAGGGCAGACAGCTTGGCTTGAGAGATCACGTACAGAGCCGAGCGGCCATACGGCCTGGGACAGCACTTCACCGTGGAGATCGGATTTTCAGAATACCTAAACTACCAAAGAGGCAGGGGAATTAGATACTCCCCGCCACATAAGGGCCTCACACAACAAGAAGCAGCTAGTGGGCGGAGGCTGCGAACGGGAACATTCTTTAGCCCACATATACTTAGCAAAATGTATCCTACACAGTATAGGAACACATGCCCGTGGTGGGGGGCAACCCCCATGCTTTACCATATAACCTGGGAGTGTAAGCGAAACTACAGGTTCCACCAACACAAAACCCCGCGTGCGGAGCAGTGGGAGAGCCTGCTCACCAGCCGCGAGCTTGCCGCCCAAAGGGCAATGGTGCAGCACGCAAGCCAAGCAGCGCGACTCAGTGGAGCCCTGGACTAGGGGCCCAACCCTGCTTTGAAGGTCAAAAGTCTGCAGCGATGCAGACGAAGACCGAACGCTAAACCCTTAATGGACCAAATAAAGTTTTTTCTCTCTCTCTCTCAAGCATTCAAAACGTGTAGCTCAGGCGCCAAGTTTACTGGTACCGAAAGCGGATGAGTTGCAGTTTTTACAAAAAAAGCTGCATCGTACTCGAGCATGTCGGCTGGAAATGTTGTCCTGGGACCACAAATCCGCTACCCAACCAAAGGTCCGAACGAACCCGTGCAGAAAGGTATCGCTGTTTCATGTCTCCAGTCTAGCCCAGAAAAAAACTTGCATCCATGTCTGCACGGTAGCTTTGCAGCAGAAATATATTGATTGAGATACGCGGGATACCCAAATAATGTCAGCGGCCAGTCATGTAAAATGTAACGAAATGGACTAAACGCCATTTATCCCTTAAGTAATTGAACTGGAAGAAATTTACTGTCATCTCAATTATGCGCCATTAGTCGCATAGATGAAGAACGTTGCCAAACGAAACGACGTCCAAGTCGCCCTATCCGGTACCATAAGATTACGAAGATTATGCCCTCTGGAATAAAAAAAGGAGGCAAATGTAGACCGATGATTTCGATTATTTTAATCAAAACACAAAGTGAAGTTTGCGAGTTGTGAGTCGGTTGTCGTTTTCAAGATTCCCTTCCTATGCAGAGTGGGATACATAGGCCAGGCTATGCTATGTTTGAACTATTCTCTGAAAGAATACAAACACGATACCTTTTCCTGAGCCCATGAACACTACCGCAAATGCCGGAACTTCCGGCCTACTTCGAAAAAAATGCGTCCTTTTCGTCATTCGCATCAGAGCACCAGAGCGGTGATGGAAGCATTCCACATCACCATGTGCGATAATTGCTTCAGCATGCCATCGCTCTCACTGGTAGAGAAAAAAATGCAATATTTTAGGATATTTAAATTTGCTTTTTTTTCCTTTGAGTAGACAACTTGTGCTCTTTTCGTTGTTCTTGTATCATAGTTAAGCATCTGTTCACTTTCCAAGAAACCAGTTGTGAGAATGGTGCGTGTCTTGTGTATTTTCTCTTCCTCCCCGTTATGTTTGCTCCCACAAAACATCACGAACGGCTTCCATCTCGCCCAGATTCTTTTCCTCTTGAGCCCCGACCATATCGCGAGTTGGTGTTTGTGGGCTTATTAGGAGAAGTGACAGTGATGGAGGCAGGTTCACGTCATTGAAAATCTGCTCACCAACATCGCAATTTGGTCCATCCTGTGCATACGTGTTTATGAACGAAAAACGCGAGGAGGGCACGTCCGCAAAAAAAAGACACGCTGCGCTTGCTCATAAGAAGACATAAAAGAGGTGATAGCTAGCGCAGTGAGGAGCGCGTACATTTACACCGCAGTGACATGTCGACTCGACATAATCGTAGAAGACCTTCACCCTGCACATCGCTGGCGGCTCTTATCGCTGGAGACGGCCGTCTTATCTCAAACCTAGAAATCTGCGTGCATTGACCAGGGTTCTTGCGAATTTACGGCTTACCTTAACAGCGCGCTGGTGACCAGCCTCCTGCGCACTCTCCGAATCCGATGTCCTTGAAGAAAATGTCGCAGTGAGCGGACCGCCGGGCAGTCGAGGAAGGCATTTTCCGTGAGAAAGCATCGCTGAAGGCTGCTCTGTTCCAGGTTAGGTTTGTTTTTCCTCGTGTGAAACCGGTCATAGCTTTGCATGGTTACAGGCGAGCTTTCTGGTGCTGGTATATGTGATTAGTTTCTGATGGTAGTGAGGTTGTGGTAATGTAGGCCTAGATATATCCCTACATGTAATGATTTTATTATAAACATACTGCATGGAGTGACACGTCAATAAAATTACAGGTGCGTGTTTTTTGTTTCAGTCTCATAATCACTGCCGTGCTTGATCTGAGCACTTTATATAGTAAACAACACCTCTACAAAGGCTGCACCGCGCCGTATGCCAGCAAAATACAATCCAAGGGCGAATGGGTATAGATGTTTTTGTGTTTGTGCAGTGCATCTTTGCATGAAGGAGAGGTATAGAGGCAGTTGAGTTTGCGACGCAGCAGTCTCTGATGATTATGTATGCATATGTTAGGCTCTGGAGATCAGAAGGTAATTTTTGAGCCGCCCCTTTTAAATTAAGGCGACTAGCAGCCACAAAAGTTCTAGAAGGCGCACCACAGCAGATACTAGTTGTGAACGCTTTGACCAGCTATATTATTTACCACTGTTTTCCGCTACATGCAACCTCAGCAGCATATTCGGCTTTATTTCTCACTTCACTTTCTGCGTTTGTAGATGCGACGGCATCTTACACCTGGCTTCGAATAGCGTAATAATTTAACGTCGAATTTAGAGAGCATAATTGTGATAAAACGGTGGACCTATAACCCACTTACAAGGTGATATTTGTGCGAAGCCTTGACAGGGTCATCAGTATTATCATGAGCCTTACTCTTCCATTGCAGAGCAAGCGCTTCGTCGGTATCGCTCGATAGAGGCTCCGTAAAAGTGATTTATTTAATATACTCCGTCATCGAAATCGATGTAGACCACGAGCAAAGATGTTTTTTTTTTCATTGGATATGTAGGTTTTCCACGTTTACTCGGTTTCTTTGTGTTGTGCGGGCAAGCAGTGCCTTGAGCCCCGGCTGCGATCTGGATTTGGGTCTTCTGCAATGGTTTGCCTTATTCTCTGTAGCGGTTCCGTGTTGCCTCCCTTGCCAATGCTTTTGCAGTATTTCTTTACGAAGTGCAGTCTGTTCAAAATATGTGCAACTACGTTGCATACAAATGCTTTACACATCACTCATCTGGCATTTCGCAAAACTTTCTCATGCACTTTCAGAGACAAGATTCTTTGTCGCTTTGACTTCCAGGGCTTCGGCTTATTGACATCTTCACCCTTAACATAGGCGGGGCTAGAAACAGCCCAACTACATCACAATGCTCATCTGGCACAGCGCAGGCCTAGTTACAGGTGAACGGGAGAGTCATTTGTACCACAGTGGATATACTTAGGCAAGGTGATAATGATAATGTCATCATTCCTTGCCCCTCCTAATAAACTCAGTGAGCTAACTGGCATACGGTCATTGCAAGCCAAAAGTCTTCGAAATTGCGCTCTTTCCACCTCGAATTTATTTTAAAATTAATGGAAATAACGCACCTTGCGTAGCGTAAGCGTAAAATGTTTTTGGTTGAAAAAAATTATTCTTAGGGTTTGCTCTTTTTCGAACGCTTCCAAATGGCGTGAAATCATGCCCCGCTCAATGATTTATAAAAAAATCTAAAAACCACATAAAAAATTCGAGATGCCGTTCGTTATCTGTCACCTTGCTTTTTCTTTACGTCGCGCTTCGTTTTCGAAGGCTTCAAGGACCCCTTAGCCACGAACGTTATGCTTTCACTCGGCTGGTGATTTCCGTTAGGCTCATGACTTCAAAAGCGATTCTGTTTTGTCTTCAATCACAGCACGACTTACTGGTGAGCTGCGGCATTTAAGAGCGTGGAATACCTTGACGATGGAGCGCTGGTATTAAAAAATATTGTGAGGCGTGTGTGTCACATATAATATGGAGTCTGAAATAAAAGTATGAAGGAAGGAGTTTTGAAGAAAACAAAGAGGATAGCGATAAGGCTGACGAGGATTAACCGAAGAATAAAGAAGATGAAGAAGAGTTCGGTAAGGTGGCGAGAGATAATTGGTGTAGAAGAGAAAAAGAAGAGGCCGACGACAAGGCTTACGTGGACTATCGCCAAGGCTACAAAAGACGAGGGAGAGCGAGGCATGGGGGGGGGGGGGAGAGAACAGAGAAGCGGAGGCTCCGGCGGGTCAGGGACGCTTCGGCTGGAAGAGAGCGACGCCGTCGACTGCTCCCATGAGCTCGACGTTCTACGGCTTCGCATCGTGGACTTCCTGCCGTTCCTGAGCCCGTTCCGGGGAGTCAACGGAGGGAGGACGCTACCACCTGCTACGGGCAGGGGTGTCTCCAGCGCTGTTGCCATCCATCCGGGTGGTGCCCCCAACGCCAACATCACCGGCAACACCTCCACCGGCGCTTTGACCGGGAGCTTGTACGACGCAGCCAGCGACGCCGCCTTCGACGCCAGCCGCAGCACGTCGAACGCGATCTCGACGCCGGCTACTGGACCCATACAATGCCGCAGCCACACCGAACCAACCGTGAGAACGAACGCCGACCGCGGTTTTTACGCCGTTTTTACGCATACACGGCGTAAAAACCATCTTTTGCTCCTGTGCACGCTCTTCTAGGTTTTTAGCGGCAGGTTCTTCTCTGCTGTCTCAGAGCTGAGCTGATTTGGCGGACAACTAGTATCACACAGTCACTTGAGGGCGGTATAAAAACGCCAGACAAATAACAGCTGATATTCAACTTGATACACACGCTAAAACGGTGACACAGGCAGGACGTGTGCTCGAAAGTAACAGACACATATTTAACACCGAAGAACTCAGCTACGAAAGTTGACTGAAATCTTACAACCTCCACAGCTAAGATTATTTTAAACTCAGCTACCAAAGCCAAAACGACTGAAATCTTACAACCTCCACAGCTAAGATTATTTTAAACTCAGCTACCAAAGCCAAAACGACTTCCCAAAAAGCCGCGGCTCGTCTTCTTTCACCTCGCAAAGCCTGTCTGAGAATCAATGAATACAGCGCTACACGCTCATTTATCGCAACGCAAGAAATTTCCAGAAGCGAGCACAGACGCTCGGAGATAGAGTACCCACTGCAGAAGCCCTTGCAAAACTGCGCCTCTCTTCTCGAGAATATCCCATTGTGCTCGGACCTTCTGAGCTCTACAGGAGAGCAGGAGACGACCGCGTTCGAGAGCATTCAATTATTTACCTTCAGTTTCTTGCTTTTGTAGAAGCGCTAAAAACGCTTTACTTTGATAATAGCGGTCTTTCAGACTCCACCATGAGAGTCTATTGCATCCGTGTACGTGTCTCCGCAGAAGAAGGTAACATTAGATTTGTTTCTACAGCAGCTCTGCGACCGCTGCCCAGCACCTAGAATCATCTGCGGTGATTTCAATGCCCCTCATGCCATTTGGGATGACAGGAACACGGATTCCCGTGGACGCACACTTGTAGAGGTTATTGACAGTTTGGACCTGTGTGTTGCCAATGACGGAAGCCCCACTTTTTTCCGGCCTCCAGCCTCAGCTACAGCTATAGACCTGACACTGCATTCACCTGACGTCCGCGTGAGTTGGTCAACAGCGCCTGACCGCATGGGAAGTGATCACAATTCATTTTTGTGTTTGCTGCCGACTTTCGTAAGCATGGTCCTAAAATTAGCAACGTGGTCAACTAGGACAAGTACAGAAAGCACCTAGAACGTGTTTCTGGTGACGTTGTTGACAAAATGCTTTCTATTAAGCTAGCAGCAACTACGGCGGTCAAGTTACCTGATCATTTTCCGGCCCCGGTTTTAAAACTCGGGAACCGTTGCGCAGCGAGAAGGGCGGAGCGCCAACTCGTGCGGAAGAAGGACGACAGGCAACTGAAGACGACCTTCAATAGGCTGAATTCTGCTATTAGACGGCACACGAACAAGCTGTACAGGTCGCAATGAGCCTCATTTTGTGCTAGTATGACTGTGTTCTCACCGATAACGAGAATATGACCAGTTATTGGCAGCCTTGCTGGAGAATCTCGCCCTTAGAAGCCTTTTGAAGCTCTTGCAATACTCTAGGAAAAACCTATTGCGTGCTTGGGAGAGGAATTTGCAGACGCACTCGTACGCGCTGATTCTGGAATAGATATATATGCACCACCTGCTTCCTCCAGGTCTATCATGGACGTCTCGTTCACGCTTCGTGAGCTTCAGACTGCGCTCAGTGTCCTGCGGCGCCGGTGTTCACCAGATCCCGACGGCATCACCAATCAAATGCTGAATAATCTGCCCTTGCAACTCAGAAAAGAGCTCCTCAACTTCATCAATCGAGTTTGGGAGACTGGCGGTGTTCCTCCGTCATGGAAGGTGGCACATGTAGTTCCAGTACTGAAGCCTGGCAAAGACATGAAAGACCTTGCCTCGTATCGCCCTGTGTCATTGACCTCCTGTGTAGCTAAGTTGATGGAGAAGCTGGTAAATGAACGCTTATCATGGTGGCTTGAGGACAGCAAGGCACTGCCATTATGTATGACAGGATTCCGCCGAGGTCTTAGTGCCCAAGATAGCTTCTTAGACTTGATCAGTCACATTGAACACCAGAGAGCTTTCGGCCTTTCCACCTTAGCCATTTTTCTTGATGTTGCGAAAGCTTACGACCGCGTGCTTCAGAGCTCAATTCTAAACAGTTTGCAAGGCATGGGCATACAAAGCCTAATGTTAAGATTAATTTACAAGTTTATAAGTGATCGCGCGGTTCTTGTACGGTTAGGGAGTACGTTAAGCACCGAAAGGGTTCTATCACGAGGTGTGCCTCAAGGAAGTGTTCTTTCCCCCACGCTCTTTAACGCCGTAATGGCTGGCCTACCCGATTCGTTGAAAAAAGTTGCAGGCAAGTGCGTATGTCACTTTATGCTGACGATATCTGTATTTGGATTACTGGCTACCAGCACAAGCGATTAGCCCTTATAGCTCGACACGCTATACATTGGGCACAACCTTACCTTCAAGGTGTGGGGTTGTCTCTGTCAGTGGAAAAATCCGGCTTTATTCTGTTTCCAGGTGTAGGAAGACGTCAAGCGCGGTTGAAGATAGACCTCGGTCACTCTTGCATCCGTCAATTCGACCACGCGCGTTTCCTGGGCGTCATTATTGACTCCCTCTACAGTGGCGAAAAGCTGTAGACGCGATTGTTTCATCTATATCTTCTCTTCTCAATGTGATCCGTAGAATTGCGCGTGAGCAATGGGGAAACCATCCTTCTTCAATGGTGAAACATCATGAAGAGCTGGTGGTCAGCCGGATAATGTATCAATTACCTTTAATTTCACCTCGGCATCACAACTTGAGCGTCTCGAAGTTGTCCACAGAAAGGGCCTAAGAAGAGCCATTGGAAGTCTCCAGGCGGCTGCGAATAAGGCAGTACTTCATGAGTCCCTATCGAAACCTCTTAGCCTTATAGCTTCTCAGAGACTAATAATGCATCTTGACCGCTTAGGAGAGACGGTAGCTGAGCGATCCCTTCTCCAGCGGCTCTGCAAGAGATGGGAGTCGAAGGCTTACTTGGCACACATTACTCTTAGTTCTGTAGGCATTAATGTCCGAAGGCAAAGGACACGCTTGAAACCCCCCTGGTCTTTTCCGACCCTCGACTGTAAGGTCACAATTCCCCATGTGAGCACAAAGCGCAGCTCTCCTTTGGCAGCAACGCGTTCGCTTGTACTGGAATACTTGGAAACAGAGTACGCTGCCATCTTCAAATTTTCACGGATGGTTCTGTGGACAAGGTAAAACAAGCTAGCGCAGCGGCTTTTTACACTCCTTCTTTGGACTGTAAGTGGTCCGTACGCTGTACTGCTGTCGTATCCTCCACAACGGATGAAAGTGTTGCTATTGAGGCGGCTTTACGGAAGTTAGGGTCATGTCCGGCTCAACCTGTTCTCATTCTGATTCAAAATCTGCCCTTCAGAGGTTAGAGTGCGGATTCCCTACTGACGCCTTGTCTTTAAGCTCTCTGCGCTTGGTGCAGAATCTGCACAGCAGAGGCTTTACTCTACTTTTCTAGTGGGTGCCCTCTCACATAGGAGTCAACGGTAATGAGGTGGCAGACAGTCTCGCCCATAAAGCTCTCTCAAGGATTCCATCAAAAAAAGTACCTCAAGATGGGAAACATCTCTGCAGGAAAACGGTGCTCGATCACTTCAGTACCCCATGAAGTGCGTCCCACAAGCCATGTGTGACCAAATACTGAGAAGATCTCAGGCGACCCTTCTACATCGAATTCGCACGGCCTCTGCTCGTACTCCTGCATGGATGCATAAGACCGGCATAGCATCGTCTCCGCTCTGCTCTTTATTTGGTGTGTGCGGGGATATCAAACATTATATTATGTGCTGCGCAGAGTACAACGCGGAAAGGCATGTGATGTTCGCTTCCTTCAAGAAGACAGGAACCCGTCACAGCACAGTGCAGGACATTGTCTACCCGAGTGGAAACCAGACATGCAGAAGGGAGGCTGCACGCATTCTTTAACATTTCTGCAGAACACGGATCTTGTTTTAAATGGTGACAGCAGGAACGGACTATGGCCTACTGTGATTGAATGTGTGCGTAGATGGTGTCTTCCGGAGTGGACTACTTTATACTGTGAGTGAATGTGTATATGGAGTGTGGCACTACAATGGCCTATGTTCTACTGTGACTGAATATGTGCATAGATGGTGACTTCTGGAGTGGACTGGAATGTGAACTGTGTGGATTGATTGTGTGCATAGATGGTGACTGCGGGAGAGAATGTGTGCTATTATAAGAGACTGTGCGCTTAGCGGGGTAGATGCGGCATTGTTAATATTGAAGGGACGCTGCGGTGGAGCAATTGCCGGCAGATAAAGCAAGGCTAACCCCACCTGTAGCATTCAATACCTCAATCTCAACCTCAACCTCAACTGCTGGGCAGTTTTTGCAAAATATCAGGACACTTACGGATAGCGACCCGACGTCTCCACACGCTTGGTTCACCTGCTCAAATCTCATGATTTGTTCTCTCGTGACATTCAGAACAATTGCGGATATCACAGTTCTTGCATTCCACTGCACTTCGGAGAGTGAACTTGTTGTTCTAGTTCTCGCTAAAGGGGCGCTTTTCGATAGCGGGCATATTTTGGCGGGAGATGGCCACAATCTGCAGAGAAAAAGCGCCCAGTGTAACAGCACTTCTGAAATTATAAAAAAAACATAAACAGCTATTACTAATGGTCCGCTACGAGTAACGAAGGTCAACCAGGCACCTGAAGGTAAGTTCAAGAGATTACTATAAAAACTTGGTTAATTGCTCTACTATCAAGCAAGAATCAACTTTCCCTGATGTCCTCTATCACCGGAAGTATAACGCTGCAGTTGCCGGCAGAGAAAGCAAGGCTAAGCCCACCTGTAGCATTCAACACCTCAACTCAACTCAACTCAATTAACAACATTATTTAAAAATTATTGGCGGGCTTCCCTGAAACACCTGGTAGAAGCGACGGCGCAAACTTGTTCCCATTACTGCACTCTTCGCTCCCCTATAAGAGGGCACACACTAGTGCTGCGCGCACGCGCACGCACACACACACGCACACACACACACACACACACACACACACACACACACACACACACACACACACACACACACACACACACACACACACACACACACACACACACACACACACACACACACACACACACACACACACACACAACACACACACACACACACACACACACACACACACACACACACACACACACACACACACACACACACACACACACACACACACACACACACACACACACACACACACACACACACACACACACACACACACACACACACACACACACACACACACACACACACACACACACACACACACACACACACGCGCGCGCACGCACGCACGCACGCACGCACACGCACATGCATGCACGCACGCACACACGCACACGCACACACGCACACACACACACACATATATATACAATATATATATATATATATATATATATATATATATATATATATATATATATATATATATATATATATATATATATATATATATAGCACCTTATTAAACTTTAAAGTATAAAAAAAATATAATAATAATATTCTTTTTTCCCAAGGGGATGATGGAGCAGGTTGTAGGTAAAAGCTACTCGTAAACGGCAGCTTGACAAAGGCCCACAGCCTCCCTCCACAGGGCAACAATGGCAAAGCAGGCACTCACAAATATACATAACGTCTCTTCGCTATCTCGCAGAGCCAAAAATAAGGGGATAAAAAAAAAGAACTAGAAACAACGAAAATAGGACAACAACGAATACAATAAATACAGAGGGTACAAAGCAGTACAATAAACTCAGGATTAAATATAGACATTATAGGAATACAGGTGCAGATTTTAAGAATGAATGCAGTGAAGCGGTCGTAATTCATGTTTGGATATTTTAAGCAGGTCAGACCTAGATTTCTTATAGCTGTTTGTTAGTGTTGGAAGTGTGAAGGAAAATGTTTCCATTGCATAGTTGGTTCTAGTAGTTCGTACAATCCACTCTTCTTTATGACGGGTACGGTAACACACAGTGCTCTTTTCCAGTTATGACAACTCTTGCAGAGATTCAAGATGATATTTTAGTTCTCGCTGGAATGCAAGTGGTAGCTTATAATTGTAAAGATTGAATACTGGTATTATGTTTGCTTTGGGGAAAAGGCCTTGCGTGTGACTGTTGCATGGTGGATTAAAAAGTATTCTGATAAGCTTTTTTTGAAGTATAAAGATCTTTTGCAAATTTGTATACGTGGTTGTGCCCCAGACCAGGAAACAGTAATTATGATGAGAGTAAAACAGGGAATTATAAAGCAGGAGCTTTACTTGATGCGGGAGATATGATCTGTAATGGGAAATAATGCCAACTGCTCGAGCTTAGTTAAAACAGCATCAATGTTACTATTCCATAGCATGCTCTTAGAAAATGTAACTCCCAGAATTTTATTATTATTTGTGATTTCTATTGATGCACCACCATAAATTAAGCTTACATGAGAATTTAACTGCCTGGATTTAGGTCCAAATATCACAAGTTTTGTCTTATTAACATTTATGTTTAAATGGTTCACGATTGACCACGTTTTAATCTTGGTAAGGAGAGAATTCGCGTGATTGTGTAAGATATGGCAATCTGAAGCAGATAAAGTTATACTACCGTCGTCGGCATACAAAACGTATTTACGCTCAGCAGAGCGGTTAGTAAGATCATTGATGTAGATGTTCAAAAGAAACGAACCAAGAATTATGCCCTGAGGAACACCGTAATCTATCGATGTTAAATCAGTATGGTAGGTTTCGATTTGAACGAACTGCTGTCGAAAAACTGAGACATGATTTGATAAGTTCAAGAAAATGTCCTAGGATTCCATAAATTTCCAGTTTCTTCAGCAAAGTGGAGTGATGAATACAATCGAATGGTTTAGAAAAGTCGACATTAATGCCTAGTACTATGTTCTTTTTTTTCAAATTCGGACAAAATAAATTCTTTCTGTTCCAGCAAAGCTAATTTTGTCGATTTGTTCTCCCGAAATTCATGTTGAGTCTCTGAAAGAAGTTTGTGTATATCAAAGAACGAGCAAAGCTGATAATAGATAAGCTCCTCCAAGCCTTTTGAAAATGAGGGTAAGACAGATACGGGTCGGAAATTACTCACATCATTAGGATCACTCTTTTTGAAGAGCATAGATACTTTAGCGGTTTGCATTCGTTTTGGAAAACATGCACTCGTTAGGAAATGATTGGTTTGGTTTGGTTTATGGGGGTTTAACGTCCCAAAGCGACTCAGGCTATGAGAGACGCCGTAGTGAAGGGCTCCGAAATTTCGACCACCTGGGGTTCTTTAACGTGCACTTACATCACACCGTACACGGGCCTCTAGAATTTCGCCTCCATCGAAATTCGACCGCCGCGGCCGGGATCGAACCCGCGTCTTTCGGGCCAGCAGCCGAGCGCAATAACCACTCAGCAACCACGGCGGCTCAAAGATTAAAAATATTGGTTAAATATGGACATAAGAGATTCAACACATATTTCACCGGACGTGTCTGAACTCCTTCAGCGTCGCAACTTGAACTATTATTTAAAGAAGAAAAAACTGCTGTAACTTGGTCCTCTGTTACAGGGCTTAGAAAAGCAGATGAATTATTTCTAACGGGCATAAAATTGTAAAAATCATCAAGTATCCTATGATCAGAACAATGAAGTAAATACTCAATAAAGCAATCTGCAAGGGCGCAGCCAGACACTTCACAGTCATTTATTCAAAACTTCTCGATTCCAGATTAAAGTTTCGTGCGTATAAAAACTGTTCAACTTTTTCATACGAGGTCACTTTTCTTTAGGCAACTCTGGAATTCAGAATAATTGTATCTAGACCTGCTTAGTTTAACCTGCTTGTTTTATTTTTTTCGGAACTCCTTAAGTTGCTTTAAGGTATCAGGATCTTTTCCTTTAATGAAATGATAGTAAAGCATATTTTTAGCGTTGATTTTTCGGCGTAGTTCTGGAGTTATACAAGGCTTGCGGATTTTTTTAGTATCTTAAAAGTTTTTATTGGAAAATGTCGCTTGTAAACCTGAAGGAACTGGTTCATAAACTTTTGGTATCCTTAATCGGCATTTTTTATCTCCATTACCGAGGTAAAATCTGACTTCAGTAGATCAGTCTGGAAGCTGTCTAAATTTTACATACTAATAGATTGAAAAAATTGGTGGTCGGCTTTTGCATCGTTCTAAATTCTGCTTCCTTACCATAACAAATATCGGAAGATGATCGCTAAGACCACATGATATAGCTCCCGCTGTAATGTCTGTATTATCAAGATTGGTCACAAACAGGTCTAGCAGTGTTATATCGTCTTTCGTAATACTGTAGGTAATGTCATTGCATTACCGCAACCGTTTGATGTAATAAGCATTGCCATGTTTTTTGTTCGTTAGTGTTTGCTAACATATCTATATTAATGTCGCCGGCCGACGTGACAGAGTAACTGTTTGCAGAAACAAAATCGAGAAATGGCCTGTAAAATAAGAAAAAAGTTTGACACATTTCCATCTGGGGGCCGGTAACAAACAGAAAACACATGCTTATTTACACGAACTGATAATATTTCAAAATTTTCTCGTAGCACACAAAAAGAAGGAAGCAGTTCACAGATTACATTAAGCTTCATCAATAACGTGACTCCACCATCACGACGATATTTACGATTTAAGCAGGACTGACAACATGAAAACCGAAAGTTATTCTGATCGTCTTTAAAACAAGTTTAAGTTACCATGAAAGCGTCGAACAAAAAAGAAAAACTAGAGATAAGACAATCCATTTCTGTCCCTTGTTGCAAAGTGATCGACCGTTTAAAGGAAGGCATCTGTTTCAATGCTAGCTACAGTTTCCTTAAGCGGCATGAGCTCGTATAATTTTTCATTTAGAGTAACAAGTAGGGATTTAATGTCAGCTATCTCGTGAACAGCCAGCTTTTTACATTGATTGTCTCCTTTTTGCATGTGGGACTTGCACATTTCTGCTTCGCTGACTCCGATTTACTTTTGTACTGCTTTATGGTCAGCCGAGCCGAGGTTCTGAGATGGTACACTTTGTTACATACAATACATGTGGCAAATTTCATCGGGCATAAATTTGTTATTTCATGAGAAACAAAAGTCTGTCGACATCGGGCGCTACAGACAGCAGTTTCAAGCGAAACAAAAGAAAAACCGATAGCAGAATACTAGTGCGGCGGCAGTGGCAGGAAGCAGCACATACTCATAAAAGCAATCGCAAGGGACGACACCAACCTGCGAAAAAGCAGAGCAGCGTTCAAGCAGTGGTCTTTCATGCTGCCGCTGCCGCAGAGTGCTGGGCGATCCGAGCAGTCCGTAATTTATCTTGAAAGGTGGTCGCCTGTCGCGTTGCTGGTGGTTGCAGGCAGTTCGCAGATCCGGGTAGTTCAGCCGCACCTGCGCAGTCGTGTTCTTTCGTCAGCTTCAGTGTGGGCCGCGATGGAGGCGAAACTGCAAGAAAGCAGAGCAGCGTTCAAGCGGTGGTCTTTCGTGCTGCCGCTGCCGCCGATTCGGGTTGAGATCCCTCAAAGCCGTTGCTTTGGACTTCCTGGTGAATAATATCTGTAAGAATGTCTGCATTTGTATTTCCCAAGAGTGATTGATTGATTCATTCATTATATTGAATGAATGAATGAATGAATGAATGAATGAATGAATGAATGAATGAATGAATGAATGAATGAATGAATGAATGAATGTATGTGTGTAAAGTCCCTTTGCTGCATGTCAGTACAAAACCTCTAAGATCTTTAAGCATTACCGCGCTATGGCGCGTGAGAGCGTGGACTTGTTCGATCTTTTTCGCAGGAACCCCTAGTTCCGCACTGGAATGGAAGGCAGGGTGCCCAAGAAGGGGCAGCGGAGTCTCTGGAAATGGGGCACCGGAGTGCGCCAGCACGGTCCAGACAGCGTTCACAGCTGGCTTGTGGCTGGTAAGTGGCTGAATGCTTTGAAGCAGCATTTCTCGCAGTGCACCTTTTCTTGTCACATTTACTGAAGTGCCGCTCAAAACGAGTTTTCGCTGCTCGAAATTTTTTGCCACGTTGCAGAGCTTACAATGCGCCTCTTTCTAGCTGTTGCATTTCGTGCTCGAAAACATATTTGTGATCGCGCAGATAGGAGTTCCTTAATAGAGGCTGACGCCTACGTCTACTACCGCATCTGCACACAGAGGAATTCCTCTGAGACTCATGACGCCGCTTTGCAGAGGCATTCTGACGAGGCGTTTGCCCTTAGATATTTCGTCTCCATAATTCCAAGCGCTGGTTTCGGGGACTCCTTACGTAGTTAAGGGCATGCCAGGCCTCCACTTACACTAACACATCGTTTTCCCTGACCGCTGCATAGGCGAGTGCCCGTGGTGCGACGAAACATCGACACATACCACGTAACGTAGGAGTGTAAGGGTCCGAAACCCTCGGATATCACAATACAATGGGAGACCACTCTTCTCTGCCCGGACCTCACGAAGCAACGTGAGATCGTTGCACAAGCAGAAGCATCGGCCAAGGCCACTACTGATCCGGCTGCTGATCCGGAGTACCCGGGTTAATTCGAACCCGACCGCGGCAGCCGCGTATCGATAGAAGCCAAGCGCTAAGGCGCCCGTGTGCTGTGCGATGTCAGTGCACGTTAAAGATCCCCACGTGATCGAAATTATTCTGGAGCCCTCCACTATGGCACCTCTTTCTTCCTTTCTTCTTTCACTTCTACTTTTATTCCTTCCCTTACGGCGCGGTTCAGGTGTCCAACGATATATGAGACAGATACTGCGCCATTTCGTTTCCCTCAAAAACCAAGCCAAACCAAACCAAGCCAAGGCCACTGATGTCTTGAGATGAAGACTCCAACCGTTGTACATTTTTCTCACAGTCGCCATTTTCATGCAAATAAATGTTTTTTACTGCTACTAATACTACAGGCTGGCAGATCAAGTGACATGTACTGAAACACACCTGTGCCACTAGAGTATGTCCCTTTTCAATAGGGCCCATCAGGGCTGAGCCGTTTTGCCACTGCGTTCTGCCTGTTGCATTATAATTAGCGCATGTGACAGACGATTCTTAATGAACGTCACAGAATTCCGTCCACGTCTAGAATGAAGAAGGACCGAGAACGATGGAGAATTACCTTTGATTTCGGGTTGAACGTGCGCAACAATATTCGCGTTAAATTATGTCTTCTGCATTTAGCACGCAAGCTGCGGCGCCATGTGTCAGCAGGAAAAATGTGAAGGTTCCAGGGCAAGACTTTTCACCTGGCCAATGGTAGTACGCACAATGGATGGAAGAAGACAGTGCGGTTTCACAGTTGACGTCGCGTGCATATGCGCACCTGCATCAGCAGAAAGTGACGAACAGAATAGACATGTCCTATAAATGAAGGATGTTTAAGGCCGGTGAGCAGGGGCCGTATTCCGAGTTTGTGTCATAATAAAAAGCGTCATAATTTGCCGCAGCGGCCAAACCTGATTGGTCGAAACGCCGGAAGCGGATGTGGTGGTTCGCATGTGGCGGAAAGGGTCGAAGGAACCGACGTCGTGACGTCAAACACCTAGCGGATGCTCAATGGCAGAAAACTTGGCGGGACGCTAGTAAGCGGAGCCTCTCGCTCCGAAGTGAAATCGTCGATTTTACTTCGTTTTTTGGCACGTGAGCTGGCTATAAACTGGGCACGGGTCTTTCGCTTCGTCTTCTCTTGCCTATAACAAATTTCATGGAAGATAAATTTGGCCTGCCTTTCATTGCGTTGAACGATTTGTTACATCCAAGGGCTAACGAGCACCGGTTTGTTGTGGCATCCGCGGCGCCTGCGGAGATGATTAAGGAGGCCACGTTGTTCTAGAAATAGTTCTCTTCATTCAAACCGGATGGCGCCACTATCAGCGTAGTTATCTCGTCTGCGCACGTTGAATGATTTAAAATCAACCATAATGTCCCTCAAAATACTTGCGTTTACTGCGCTCAAACGTGCATTTCGTGTTCTAGAACACTATATTAGCTACTGAAATTCCCTGCACCATGATCGTGTACATGTGTATTGCCTCGCAGTGTGAAAACGCTCTTGTGCACGGATGGTCAGTAGCCAGTGGGGCGCTACTACACCAACGCGTTTGACATGCCAGAGGTAGTTTTTCAGCGTCCCTTACGGTTATCGATAGCCGCGGTGGTGTGATTTTGCATTGAGCTCACGGGTTAGCTTACAAGTTAACAGGCTTACAAGATTTAAGGCATCAGTGTTGGCATGTGTGCGCTTCGCATTAAGTGGAACCTATGAAAATTCGTCTGCGATGTCTGTGAAGAGAAACAGGGCAAGAATTTTTTTGGTTCATCCTTTTATTTATTTGCTACAGAAAAATTAATAACCTAACAGCGGCATCACGTGGTTCTTGCTGTGCCTGCATAAAATGAATGGTAAATGTAAATTACCGTCTGCGCATCCGTCCGATCACACCAACAACTTACGTTGAGCGATGTTGCAGACGGCAAGTCGTCACGGCGCCTTGGTACGGCACAACGCGGAGCGCGAATTGTGCAGCGAGTGAGTGCATACCACAAATGTTTCTCTCTATTCTCTTTTACCCTCAAAATAAATGTAAAACGCCGGGTTGTGCGAACACGGTGGCTACCGTTTATGTACCATCGACGATCGACGGCTGTAGCAGCCGCCTTCTGTCACTGCAAAGCCATGCGTATTGCCTACAATACTATCTGCTGTAAGTACACCTCCAGCCTTTACGGTAAAATAAAAAATGAACCTTATCTATTGCTTTATTTGTTGCAGTCCATTGGGTAAATAAAGCAGTTTTGATAATACCTGTCTACTGGGAATTTGATGTGAAATTAATCTTGTGGCTGAAATTTTTTCCTGTCGCATTGGTCGCGTTCCATTTCTCGGGAAAGAGCAATAGCGACACTGGACGTTTCGCTGCGGCTGCCGCCACGCAGTGACATCCTGCCGTCGCTCACAGTAGCAACCGAACCGACATCCGCTTCCGGCGTTTCGAAAAATCAGGTATGGACGCTGCGGCAGATTATGACGCTTTTTATTATGACACAAACTCGGAATACGGCCCCAGCCCGAGATGTAGTAAACTTCAAAAGAAGCGCTCCCGCATGACTGGCGAAGATCACCACAGATTGCCAAGCCATGAACCTGTGAGGAAGCGGCCGCCAGTCTTAGGGATCGCCTCATCTTGACCCTTCAGTCGTCGAACTGTCGTAGTGCCTAGTGAACAATTTGCGCTTACTTGATTTACGTCTCTCGCGCTTTAGGGTACTTCTGGTGCAAGATCTCTCTGTGTATTTTTGTCTCTTATGTAGCCACTTGTATGTATTGATTTGTTTTGTAGCATACTTGCACGTTTTTGATCAATGGTTTACAGTTCACCTGTATTGCAACTCCGCTGTATAAACTTCGTTTTTGTTTGTGAACATTTGACTCCTCCACCCTTCTCCATCGCGACCGGCGAAAGCTATGCATGGAACGACCACCTCCTTAATCACTGTTAGTGTACTTCCGGTTCAGCTTGTCAAGTCGAGGGCATCGTGTGAGAGGCCGGAACAGCTACCCCCCCCCCCCCCCTCGTTCTAAGCACATCTGGAAGCGTACACCACCAGTAGGCATCTGCACCTAGAGTGCGTGGCGCAGTGTGTAGTGCTGGCGCGTTCGGTCTTGTCGTAAGCAGTATAAAAGGGAAATATTTAAACTTGACAACCCGCACCGAAACCATTTTAATTGGCTATTAAGGGTGTGGTCGTTCTGTGCATAGCGTTCGCCGGTCGCAATCCAGAGAAGTGGAGTCAAATGTTCACTAGCAAAAGCAAAGTTTATACAGCGGAGCTGCAGTACAGATGAACTGTAAACTATTGATCCAACACATGCAAGTATACTACAAAACAAAACAATACATGCAAGATCTCTGTCGGTATTTTTTCCTCTTTTATGTAGCGACTTGCATGTATTCATTTGTTTTGTAACATACTTGCATGTGTTGGATGAGTGGTTTCCTGTTCCCCGTGCACGCAACCGCTCGTTTCAAAGTTGTGGTCCTCAAGCTGCTTCCACCACTGCTGTTTCTTACGAGTGCTGAAGCTTGCCCTCAGCACCAGGAATTCGTGGACGTCCGGAGCATCCACGCATGGCCACAAGCTTATGTGCTAGACGCAGTCGCTTGCCAGATGCGTAAGAGGGTCAATCCCGGTTGTTTCTTCTTTCTTCTTATAACGTTGTCTATCGCATTCGGATAGTGCGTCCCTGCATAATCGGCAGGAACCGGAGCCGTCCTCTTTGCAAACGGTTAGGCTGCTTGTGGTGCGTAACTTACGAGCAGTTATCACGTTCATGCTTGCATTGGCGGGGCATGCTGGCGTAGCAGCTGCGGCCATTGTAGCAGGCGTCTGCTAAGAAATACTGCAGCGCGCCGCCGCCTTTCGTGCATACACCTTATAGGATGCGCAGGCTTTCATTAATTCTCATCATGGTGTCTTGCACCAGCATCTAAGGTACTATTCAGTTACCGTTGCGAACAGTCGGCCTTGCATTAATAAGAATAGAGAATGAAAAAAAGCGTGTCTTCACTAGCAAGAAGCCTGATATCTCATGTCACAGCTTAGCATCATACAAAAATTGGTAGCGCATTTAACAAATCTGAGCACAATAAAAACTGCACAAAACATGTCAAGTGGCAATGCAAGCAAGGGCAAGAGAAACTAAAAAATACCAGAAACCATTGGTGAGTGCGGAAAAGGCAGGTCTGTGGGTAGGGCTCCATGCCTGGGAAGATTTCCGAGCTCGGAGAGTCGCCGGCAGCACAGCTGGTGGCAGGCAACCAAGAATAAGCAACAAAGTGGAAATAAATACACAAACCATCACCAGCGGCAAACGATTTGAAAGCGGGCCGCGCAAGCGAGTCATAGAGCAAAAAGCTAGAAATCCTAAATAAGTGTGCAGTTGCATCCCCGACAGTTGCAGTGCTCAGAAGAAGAAGCATCGACACCTACAGCTCAGGAGAGACGCTAGACCGATCTCACATTGACATAAGACTATCTCAAATCCTGTTCCAATGGGAGAGCACACATAAGGCTACAAATTACAAGGCGAGCAATATGCACCAGGCTTTCACATGCGATTACAGTATCCGGAAAATTTAGTGTAACAAATATTACAGCGTGAGCACTAATCATGAGTACCAATCCTGAGCAAAATAGTGCGCTGTCTGTTCGCAGCTACACCCTAGTACGAGCGCTCCGTCGCGCGGCAGTGCCCGCTCATCGTGGTCTTCTATGTAGAGCAAAGCCATCCGATGGATTTGAGCCCTGGACAAAATTGTCCGTTGTATGTTTCCTTGTTTATTCGCAGGTGGTCTAGCGCGAGCACTCCGTCCCGCGGCACTTCTCGCTCATCTTCGTCTTCTACGGTGTGCAAATCCATGATTTCACACTGATTTTCGCAGCGCTAGCATGCGACAGCGTAACACTGTTGTGATATCTGGTGGCATTTTTATTTACCACGGAACATTACTACTAAACGCACAGAGAGACTATGAGAACAACACTTGTCATGCAGGATATATGGCCTTCTTTTTTGGCGCACATAGCATGCAGACTGCCTAGCCCGTGTGAATACAGATCAGTAGTAGAGAAAGAGCGGGACTCACCGGTCATGTGAATCATCAGGCTTAGTAAAACCGCACAGGAGTCTTCGGTGCCTTTCCAGGTGAGAAGGTGTCGCAGCGCTGCCTTTCTTCATGGCTTACCCGTTGAAACTGGCCAATGTTGAGAAAGCGTAATTCTTGTCGTTGGCTTCCAAAACACACTCCTGCTCACCTTCCTATTGAATGAGTTCTTCTTCATACTTGTCCGCCGTGCAAGCACTGAAACAATGCCTCAAAGAGAGAAATAATTCAAAACGTGAGGCGTCGTTTGCGATGTGATGGCACCCACGGCGGCACTTTTGCGCCGTTGAAAAATTGCAACTGACAAACGAGCTCTTTTAAATCATCAACATTTAATATATGTTCACAACAACGGCTTTCTAAACTTTAAAGTTATTTTTATATTATTTACGAATAGCAAAGCGTTTTAGTGACTTCAGCTGGCATGCCGTTTGTAGAAGATGCGATGCTGTGATTCATTACCCGGATTTAGGGTGGCCCGGATGTCAAAGCAGAAGACTGGGTGCAGAGGACGCTATTGACGGAACGCAATTTCGTTTTATGCCAGCGAAGATCAGTAAGTTGCGCAAAAAAAAGCGAAGAAATGCACCGGGTCTCAATCTGGCGAATGTCGCGCATATTTTGGACGCGAGGGGCACGAAGAAGAGCAGCTGCGATGCATTAAATTGCGCGACACTGACACGCTCACCGGAGATCATTAAACTTAGTTTAACGAGCGGATTGCTTTGATATCAAGAGCGTTACGAATTTACATCGATACTTGCGTCCCACTTTAGTATTATATGCAGCGGCTCGCACTCGCCGCAGCCTGTTCGCGTGTAGCTTCACAAGCAAGAGTCCACAAGGAAGCGCTTCAAGGCAACCGTGTTTTCGACTGCATATCGTTGCGAGAAATACGAGTATCTTGTTTTGGCACGTACTCGAGTTCAAGTTGTCAGCCTGTGCGGCTGGTAATTGTTTTGGAAGTAGCTTCGATCGTTCCCATGATTTGATTCTATAACGAGTCATGTTAGGGGTGGTAGGGCACCAAAATATGCTTGTGCTGTTTTTATCTTACACAGGTGCCTGCGCGCTGTCCAGCTGTTTTGCAATGGCCGGGAGGCGTTCTTCAGGGTTCCTGTTTGTCGCTATACAGGAAGCCTTCCAGACAAACAAAAGCGATGGCTCGTGGCCTGTTATGGTCATGGGTGCGGTTGTTTACCTTGCTGGTAAGAAAAACTATTCTAATTTCTCGACATCAAAAGGAGCCCTTAATATTCTCGTGTTAATCTTGCAAACGCACTTTCTCAAGCGACTTTTACCTGATGGCCGTCCCATCATCCCATTATTCACGAAATTAGACAAGTTATGATTATTGATATTATTATTATCATTATATAAGTATATTTACTGAGAGGTAAAATCTAAAGGCTGCATGGGCCTACGCACTGACGTGTAGCCACGCTGACGCGGTGATAAAATTGTTATACGAAGAGTTTTAATTGAGAATGTTGGGATAAAAATAGTTGTAAACTCATTAAAGTTCCCTACAATGGGAAAGTAAGCAAGAAGCACGCAATAGGACAATATGTATAGATGCCAGCAATATTAATGGGAAGTTTTTGTTACTTCCTTTTCTATAAAGGAAAATCCTAAGGGGCATAGGTACCGTCTCTGCACAAAGGCAAAAAAAAATGGCAGTGGTTTAGCTCTGGTTAAACCTGGAGTGACGCGATAGCTACAGCTGACCGAGTGGAACTTGGTCACGTGACGAACCACGTGATCAGCCACGGCGCGGCGCCGCCGGCAGCTGCTCCGCACCACGTGCTCAACCACGCGACAGCGTGGCGGCGCAGCCACAGGGTGGCGGCGCCGACACGCTGAAGGCTCGAAATGCTACTGTAATGTAGGTATCACTACAAAAATGATTATGAAAGAGCGCGAATAGGGGCATTCAAACTGAAATAAACTGCAATTAATGTCAAACACCTCTGCATCGTGCAGTGTCTAGATGTGCAAGGCAAGGTGAGCTGTAGCGATGGAGACTAGGAAAACTGGGAGGAACATAACTGAGTTGTGATAACGGCGGAAATACCGCAGTTCAGAATTTTTATGCAAACATTCTCCCTTAACCAAGGAACAAGAAACCCTGCAGGTTATGAATATGAGGAGGAGGAGGAGGAGGAGGAGGAGGTAGATGAGCAGGATATAAAACCAGGGATCGCTGAATGGAATGAGTGAGTGCGGAATGAACGAAATGACTACAGCCAAGCCCCCCCCCCCCCCGCCCCTGGAGAAAAAGATCTCATTATGAAGCCCCAGAACATTAAAGTCTGAAAGAGGCCTAACAAAACTGTCACAGCTATACGTAGGTAAAGAAAACGACGCGAGAGGTATTGTTATCTCAAGCAAAACGAAGTTTCTAACGCGCCTACCGATAACCTCAAAATGAAGGAATTAGGCCTCCTGGGCGATTGACAAAACGCAGCTTTTCTAGATGAAAGATTGCTATACACGGGTCAGCAAGAATTTTCATCCTTTCACGCTATCATATTCTGTCTTTTGGAACAAACAGCGTGAAAAGACACAGAATAAAGAGACAAAAACACAGCACTAGCGAAGACTTAACAAACTTTATTCGCCACGGAATACTGTTCATACGCATGAGAGGCGGATGTCGCAACGTTAAATTTATATATGAAAGGTTTACAGACATGCAAGAATATGCATGACAAACAGTTAACATTTTAGCTGTTAAGAAATGCGATTTCATTATCGGTTAAGTACATGCTCGGTTTCTTGATGCACATGTCTCGGTTTTTATTGATGTGATATGATTATGATGACGTGCTTCTTCAGTCTATGTTTTTTCGCGATTTTTGTTCCAGTGCATCGTTACGAACTTGCTCTACTTCTACAACACATATTTTGTCTTGCTTTCAAGTCAAATAGCACTGAGAAGCTGCCGCCCCCGTTATAGGCCGCCACTGTTTTTGGAGCTGTCACGATGTGCTGCAGGAGATGTGCGGCCATAAACTTGCAATTCTGCGTTCTCAGCTGCAGTAACTTCGCGCTCCCTCTTGTTTCCGCACTTCATAGGCGACGACCTGAACCCGGGTGACTCAACTCTGTAACGCTCATGCTGACTTTTATTCATGATGAAACGCGAGGAAGACAACGATTAGCGAACCGGCTATCTGAGCCCAGTCGGTAATTTTGAGACTTCCTTCTCAGTCTGAGTACTCTTACATCTTTCCTGGCTTGTGTATTAGCCGCGCGACGAGCTGGGGCTCCAGGCTCACCGGGAGAAACACGTCAAGCGATCCTCTGGGCGCTCGGCGCCGTACCCGCCCCGACGCGGAACGTCTCCGCTGGCTGCCCTCCATGCTGCACTCATGGAAGCAGTGGCACCCTCTGCTCTGGTGGCCACTGTAGCTCCGCCAAAGACAAAGACGCCGCAAACAAGAGACTGTGGGAAGAGCAAGCCACCTGCTAGCTCTTGGGCGATAGTACAGAGGAGATGGACCAGCTATCTTTCACTGTTCTATCCTAGAAGAAAAAAAAAGAGCTATTGGTGTTCCCGTAGTCATCAGGCCTGCCATGGAAGGAGGAAGCTTATTTGAAAGTGAACCCCAACATCGTAGCGTCGGCGGTTGTATCGGCGGCTCGAGAAAATATCAGACATCGAACTAACAATGATGAAAGCCTCATAGTTACAATTTCATCACTACACGCCGCCAACCACCTGCTTCCCGTCACTCAACTTTCTGGAGTAGCTGCGGAGGCCCGCTTTCCTTAATCATACATGGCTAATTATGGGAAAATTCAAGATGTTCCAATCACGTACTCAGACGAAGACCTACAAGAGTACTTTCGCAACCAAGGCGTCATCTCAGTACGGAGACTCACCGCTTACGTTCCTGAGGATCCTGGCAAGATCAGAGAGGTACGTCGTAGAACAGTTATCTTGGAGTTCGCCAATGATTCAGCACTGCCTAAAAAGTAACGCTTGGTTTCTGCACTTACCCTGTAACTGAATATGTTGGGGCAGCAACACAATACCACAAATGTCATAGGCATGACTATATCTCTAAACATTGCACAGGCCTTGTTCGTTGCAAAGCCTGTGCTGGCCCCCATTCGCACAAGCAATGCGCATCGAGAACACAACCTAAGTGCGCGAACTGCAATGACCCGTACCATGCTCCATATGGATGGTGTATTAAAAAGAAAGCTCCTTCACTCGCACGCACTAGGGAGCATGTTCAAGAGAAACCGCCCAAGCTATATGAACCATCACCAGACCCTGACATGGTGTTCACGAATACGCCAGACCTTAACCAAGATGCATCAACGTAAAAAGACAAGAGAGCTGAAAACACAAATGCAGCAGGAGCAAAAAAGAAATATGGCAATCCCGCGGATATACTGCCTACTTCAGTGATGTAGGAGCATTCGACACAAGCCCCGACAAATGGCCACTCTCGCTCTCAGCCTAAGGCGCCGCAATCCGAAATTACGATCAACGAAAGGCAGTAAAATGGAAGCACTGAGCAAGTCCTCACAAGTCTACTGATTCCGACGCTTTTTGCAGCCATCAAAGCTCTTGTCCGCGCCAACCCCTCATCACGAGCTCCCGCAGAAGTAGAAGCTGTCCTTGCAATAGAGCCGTTGGTATCGGCCTCCTACGCTCCGCAGGGGGTAATAAAAAACATCAATAATCATGGCTTCAACAGCGAGAGCTTCACCACAGCTGACCATCCACAGTATCGTTCGCACATGCACTATTTCTAAGTGGAACGTTTGCGGGTTACGCTCGAAACTCTCCGATTTCCGGCAGCACTTGCGAGCGTACCACTTTCCTTTCATAGTCATCTCTGAATCGCACGTGGAAGAAAATTTTCTATACGGATGCCACTTTCACCATTAACAACGACCAGATGACGTCAGCAGATTGCTAATAGGCTTTCGCAAAGATGTCCGGGCCTTCTAGGTTGATGCCTCGCCTCATTGACAACGAATAGGCGTGCGTGGTAACGCTCATTGGAAAACAAGCGTGCACTCTGACTTGAGTCTATATTGAGCCAGGCAAGCCATTTGATGTTCTGAGGCTTCAAAACTTGATAACAAGGACGCCCTCTGCGCATACTATTTGCGGAGACTTTAGTGCCCTTTGTTAGCACATGGCGCAGTCCACTAACGTACGCGCAGGGGAGCGTTCCAGGAACTCTAGGAACGTTCCCCTCTGCGTATGTTAGTGGACTGCGCCACGTGCTAAGAAAGGGAAAGCGAAGTCAGCAACCCGCTGCTGCTGCTGGCACACCTTAGTCACCCCTGAAGAAGGAACCGGGTTGGTCCCGAAATGCTGGGTAAAGTTAAAATTATTGGTTGGCGGCAGTTTTTTCTCTCAACTAAATTTGGGGCAGCTCACATAAATGTGCCCGAGGAGCCAAGCGTGCAGAGCCTCTCTCAGCACCCTCAATTGAGCCGCTAAATTATGGCAGCATATCCTACCTCCCAGTCCTGACAACTGCCAACAGCATCGATGTGACCTTTATAAGTTGTTCATTTGCCAACAAGTTTGCCTGGTGCGCCATTTTAAAAGAACGTGGAAGTGACAATTACCTAGTCCTCATATCAGCTATCCGCCCACAGATGGCAAAAAAGAAATTCCTTGCAAAATCTACACACTGAGATGCCTACAAGGACAGTGGATGCAGAGGAATTACTGCCGCAACCCGGAATGAGGAATTCGCTTGTACTTTCAGAAAGAAAGTACAAGCGTTAAAGCTAAACTTATCGCAACCTTCAAATGATGAGCTATTCCAAAGCTTGTGTGCTATTCGGAAGCGAGGTGAAAAAAAAGCTTTGCGCACGAAAAACATTGATGACATTCGTGCCTTCCAACAGGGACACTCACACATTCGGCGCTATTTGGATAAACTCAGTCGACAAAGATGGCGTGACTTTCGTTCTACGCTGGATGTGCGCCAACCAGTAAGCAAAATTTGGCGGATCGTTAGAGGTATGCGTACGCCACTTCAGCAACTTCGCCCCTTCGCTGCGCTCTCTCTGCAGGAACGAAAATCCCTAAAAAGTTTCAGAAGAATACTGCAGGCTGCTGCCAGCGGGATTATGGCCTTTGACACTCTCCAGAGTTGCTCAATCAGGCATCCCACAGGCAACACTGCCAGCGTTGGACCTGCCTTTCACAACAGAAGAGCTAGCCACAGCTTTCGCGGAATCAAACAGACGCCAAATCAAGTGACCTATGACGCAATTTCAAAGCTACCCCACAAATCCCGTCCTCGACTCCTGGAATATTACAATTCTTCCTGGATGACTGGTGAATCCCCACAGAGTAGAAGCTGGGTAAAATTGTGCCTGTTTTGAAACCTTCCAAGCAGCCAATAACCTACGCGTCCCTCCGGCCCATCGCCCTACTGAGCTGTGTAGGTAAGCTTATGGAGCGAATGATCTGCAAATGCATCACTTGGTTCTTCGAAAGCCGAAATGAGTATCCCCAAGAAATGAACGGGTTCCGTTAAAATATGTCTCCGACTGATGATGTCATCGCCCTCGTCTCATCACTAGAAGAGTACCTACAAGCTGGGTACATCTCGATAGCCGTTTTCCTTGACATACGCGCCGTTTTGACTATTTTTTTCACCAAGCAATTCTCGCAATCATGGCGAGTCTTCGCCTTGGAGGGAAGCTGTACAAATTGTTTGGACACTATTTAAAAGAATGCAAAATTTTTATGAGCCCTCCAAATGGCCCAACGCTGTTTCACGCGGAGGAGAGGGGCCTACGTCAAATACCATTGCTCAGACCTCTCCTTTTCATTACTACTCTTATACACATAACAGGAAACCTTCTACGAGGGGTGCGCATAATGATTTATGCAGATGGCATCTGCATCTGGAACGCGTCACTTTCATGCTATCTTACCCAGCAATATCTTCAGAGAGCGTTATTGCACGTCTCGATGTACCCGGCCTCGATGTCTTCGTCTCTCACGTGAAAAAAGTGTTGCCAGGGCTTTTACAAGAAAACAAATGACGAGATATCCGGTCCTCTTAGGTGTACGACAATTACCTTATGTGCGATCACAGCGATTCATAGGCGTTGTGATTGACAGTGATCTCTCGTGGTCACCTCAGATCAAAAAACATCACAAGAGGTTCAGTGTAGCGTCGCAAGTTTTCATGTTCGTGGCGAGAACAGGGTGGGGCAGCAACTGTCGTTCAATCGTTCTGCTTGAAAAAGCCTGCGTTATAGGAAACTTGCTCTATTGTCTACCGGTGCTTCAAACATAATCTCCAATAAGCAAGAAGATTCTCGGGGCCTAGCGAAACAACGTCATGCGGATATATTTCGGCCTTCCAAAGGGTTCCTCTGCATCAGGAATAGTTGCGGAAGCAGGCTGTCTCCGGTTGAATGTGATTGCTGCCCAGGAAACAATTCGTACCCACCTCTGCGTTGTAATCCTAGCGAAGAAACACTTTTTACACTATGTCCACCTAACTCACTGCAACTCTCCCTTTGGCCGAGCTGTCCAGGGCCTACCCCTGCCCATTATTATTCAGCCATAGAAGCTAGTATCCCTATCCTTTCCTCGCTGTACCTTCTCATCTCTAAATGTGAAGAAGTTTATTCCAGGTGCCAATGCAAATAGCTGCATGCCACAGGCAACGCTTCTGCAAGCTACTCTAGCCTACTTAGCCAAGAAATATACGCACCACACCCACACTTTCATCGAGGGTACAGCTACTCAAGAAACCTCTTCCTGTGGCCTTTATGTGCCCTCAACAAGCCATGTCCTTTCTTACCGGCTGCAGCGGAAGACATCCTCTACGACAGCTGGGCTTCATGGCGTTGAAGAAGCTGCTTCCTATACCTTGGGCCGAACCCCCGGCCGATGGATTATCTTTACCGCCTCCATACCATCCCTGCAGATCCTGTCCAGCCAGCTGAGGAACACCAATCACCAGCCTATTTCCCTTCACATCATTTGGTTATTGTCGTAGGTCACTGACTAATATCTGTGGCATTATGGGCAATGAAAAAGCACACGAAGCGGCCCGTAAAGGACACCAACATCGGAGATACATTCGGATCTCCACGAAATCTGATGTACCCCAATTGGCTAAAATATTTGCTTCTGGAGAAACGTATCGGCTCTGGAGCTTGCCGACACATCGGTACCACTTTCTGTGCTCAGTCGACCCACATGTTGATGTTGAAGTTTATTTGCCAACAAATAGTTACATAGTAAAAAACCTGTCCGCACAAGCATTGATAACTTTTTGTTCAACAGCGCAGCATGGCAAAGTGGCAAGAGCAGACATACTACACATTTCAAATGAATGCATAACTTTATTTCCACAGCACATCATACAATTGCTGAAGAAAAGAAACAAACAACCAAATAGTAAAGAAAACACAGTGACCTTTAAAATAGATGTTGCATTCTTTTACAGGTGGCTTTCACCGACTAGCAGGTATACGACAAGAATGCTCATATTTATTTATTTTGTTATTTACCTTTTATCACCCTATCTCCTACCTTCAGAAAGCTGAAAAGTTAAGAACAAAGCGCACAGTCAAAATACGCACACAGATTTAAATTATTGGGCTCTGAACCCGTTCCTGAACTAGGCTCCTTGCCTTAAATACAGACAGTGGTGGATTTCCAATAGGTGATTTATTAGAATAGAATCAAATGCGATATCCCCTGGTCCTTTTCCGGTAGTATGAAGCCACGCTTGGTAAAACAGATCTTTCCACCACGCGTAAGTCGCCTTGTTGAGCTTTTTTAATTTTGAAAGGTTTGGAGAAGTTTTTATGTAAAAAATGGACACAAGAGACATATGTAAAGCCAAAATGCGTAATGTTTGCATTATTCCTGTTCAATGTTTTACTTGTGTCACTAGTACCATATGGCACGTTACGAGCAATTCTTTGCAGTATACTATTAAGGACATAATGCCTACATCTAGAGGACCAACTGTACACTGTTTCTCCATACCGCAATGCTGACTCGCCAAGCTCTTTAAAAATCATCAAACATAGTTGTAAATTGTACACTGATCTCAGCCTGTATAAAACAGCACCCACTGCTCTCAGCTTTTTCGCTACATAGTGAATGTTGTGAGTCCAGGACAAAGTTTCATCAATATGCATTCCTAGGTATGTAACCACAGTATACCTGCACAAACTACTGCAAACGCAGTTCTCACAATTTTCTTTGCGCATATTCATTTGTCCTGAAAATTCAACTTTCTTGTGGGGGTGGCGAAAACAAATAAACCGGGTCTTATGATTATTAACAAAAATACAGTTCCTGTCAAACCACGTCAAAATTTGGTACATATCATTTTGCATGAAGGAAACATTGTCGTTGTAGTTGGATCCAGAAACAAGGAGCGCAGAATCATGAGCATACTGGAAAATCATTTTTAGAAAGATTAAAAAAATGGCCGTGGTTTAGCTCTGGTTAAACCTGGAGTGACGCGATAGCTACATCTGGCCGAAAGGAACTCGGTCAGTCGAGTTGCCGTTCCCCGCTCCGTTTCGCTGGGCGTTCCTTCTTCATCTTCGTCCCACTTGACACGGCGCATGCGCGCAGCTGTTGCAGCTGTTAGTCTCCGCTCCGCCGGCAGCAGCAGCAGCTCCGCACCATGTGACCAACCACGTGACAAACGGCCGCACCACTTGATCAACCCACGTGATCAACCCACGTGAATAACGGCGCCGCCATGGAGCTCAAGTGGCGCCACGCTGAAGGGTAGGTTGAAGATGTAGCGTAGTGTAGTTATCGCTATAAAAAGAAAGGCCCCAAAAATTTACCCTTGGAGCATCCCAGATTTGGGTGGCAGTAGAGGGCTGTTCACATTTCTTCATTCTGACAACTTGATACCTTTGGTGAAAATAATCAGAAAAAGAGCAACTGATAAGGTCCACGAAAACCCATTGTCAACAGTTTGTAAAGGAATATTTGGTGATCTATAGTATAAAGCGTCTTTTTCAGGTCTAGAAAAATGCCCAAAACAAGTTTATTAGCATCAATGTCCCAATTTACAAAGTCAGAAATTTTCCAGTAATGTAATAGTACTGCGGGAACTACGAAAGCCATGCTGCACATCACTCAGGAGGCGGTACTTTTCGCAACATTTTCTCAAGAATACAATCCTCTAAAGGCAAAATAGCAATGGGTCTGTATTTTCGCAGTTCTGCTTATTCCCACCTTTGTATATTGGTCTGTGTACTGAGAATTTCATTCTTGCAGGAATTTTTCCAGATTTTACAATGTCTGATAGTATATAAGAAAGTGTAGGTTTAAGCTTATCAAAGTTCATAATAAGATCTCTCATTCTAAAGGCATCATAACCAGGAAGCCTGACACAAGAAAAACTGATAACGGAACTCCTCAGATCTTCTTCACTTATGTCTATCATATATGGCGAGTGCAGATTCGGGGTGGATTCAGAAATAAACTCAGTTCCTAGAGCGCTACCTTCTTTTGAATTATTGGTAACAGAAGCGAATGATTTGTTAAAATCTTTAGTTAGTTCCTGTATCTTTTTACCCGGAAATTTTTTAATTATAGTATCATCAACGCTATTTTCATCTTCCTCCAACCAAATGAATTTAAAATATTTCACGATTTACGAGGATCATTCTTAGAAGCATTAAGCTGTAATCTATAATTTTAATTTTTAGCCCTTCTTAACAATGCTTATCATTTCTTCCTAGTTTTCCGCAGTTCCTGCTGTAACAGTAAGTTATCCGGGTTCTTCCTACATCTTTGCCAATTTTTCTCTTTCAGGAAACTCGCTTCCATTATCTCTTTATTAATCCATGGCTTATGCACTTTGCTTCTTTTAAAGTTAACTTTATTTACAGCAATCTTATAGAAGGAGCGCAAAACAGAAACAAGCTTCTCATATAGCCTGAGATGGTCCAACTCAATGAGTGTATTCCAGTTATATCAGTTGATCAGAGCATCTATTTTCTTATCATCCAGAATAGTAATAGTGCCAGATAAACTCTGTATTTCAGAGTCGATAGAGGAAAACAAAGTTAGTGCTAAGAAGTAATGATCCGCCACTTTTTGCTGAACAACTCCAGCTATCGCCTTTTGGCAAGCTGTACGGACCGTTAGGGGATCAATGCATGAACGTGTGACTTTATTACCAAGATGTTCTTCTCGAGTAAAGCTTGATATTTTATTCTGTAATCGCAATGCTGAGATGACGTTTAGGTAATCGGCCACACAGTGGCTCTCCATGTAGGATATATCAATATTGAAATATCCCACTAAGATCAGGTCATCCAATTTATCAAGCTGCGCTAAAAGTGAATCCAATTCATCTAAAAAAATCACAGATTTTGACGGTGGCCGAGACCGCACATATGACGATGCATTCAGAAGCACTTTACATTGTGAGAAGAATGATCTCAAATTCGTTCACACAAACAGTTTTCTATCGCATAGCCAAGAATCTCGAACGTAAATTATCAGCCCACCACCCTTTCTGTCTTCACGACAAATACTGAACTGCTGGAAATGATCCATTTGATAAGTTTCCTCTACGGAACTGTTTCCATTAGTTTGTTAAAATTATGACATCGAAATTATGACTATACTGATCCAAATATAGATGTAACAAATCCTAGTGATTTTTAAATGCTTATGTAAACATGCATTGTATTAAGGTTAGCTTGAAGGTTTTCTGTAGTAGCACATTCCTGCCTAACCATAAGCCAGTCATGGAATGAACTTAAAGCTTGGTGATCTATACTTATGCTAAATTCAGGAGACTGTCCTCATCTCATATCTAATTGAGTTCACGCCGTCCTCTTTCCTCTCTAAAATATCACCATTGCGTGCCCACACATACTTATAACAGTTGTCTTTTGCCCATTTTTCCGCAAGCCAGAGCAGTTTCTTGGTGTTTCTGGTTATGTTCTCATTGATATAGATATCCTCTTTTTTCAGGTGAAACCGCTTACTGGTCCAAGCATTTCTAATCTGTTGTTTCGAGAAATTCACAATTATTGGCGGGACGCCACTTTTTTTTGTCTATGAACCGTTTCACTTTCTTCTGGTTTTGTTTGCTCTATATTAATTTTTCCAGCCACATGCTCAAGAATTCCGCAAAGATTTTCATTCTGGTCGTGCTCTGCACTATGAACATCAATATTTCTTCGCCTAGATTATTCGAAGTCATGCATCATTGAGTTCACCTGCGCTGTTTCCGCCTTTTGCTTTTTCAGACTCAATTCCAAGGTTTTACATTTCTCCTCAAGCGTCGTTACCTCGTTGCCGTAGCTGTTTACAGTGTAAAGGATCTCGTCGTATTGCGTAGACATATAGTCCAGTGAGCGTTCCATACTATCAATCTTTTTCCCTCAGATTAAATCTCAGATGAAAACTGCCACCAAAAATTGCTCGCCATCTGCAGACAATTTATCACTGACTTCGCCTGAGCGCTGCATTTACCAACTGCTTGCGATACCGCATCAGTCAAATGAACAGTCCGCTTTGTGACAACTGCGAATCGATCAACCCTCTGGAACATAGCGTGCTTGAGTGCTCTGCATATGCTGGCGTGCGTGCGTACTATGAACACTGCATAGAGAAGCTCTCCCCAGTGCCTCTAACAATGGACAGTGTTTTAGTGCCCTTAGCCTATGATAGGCAACAGGGACATGCAAATAACTTTTTATTTGTATATTTAAAGGGCACTGGACTTCATGAGAAGCTATAAAATCTCCTTACTTGTTATCATCACACATTCTTGGCAAAGTGAGCTTTGTTATCTCGTTTTTTTGACTATGCACTTCATCATTGTATATATACCATCATTACTCGCCGATGCACATTTGTACGCGTTTAACGGCTGCATTTTTTCTTATCCCCTTTTTAAATGTTTTATTTTACCTTTTCCGCACCGCTCTCTTTCCGTCTTTATTTCCCTAATTTCCTTCGCCACGCCGACTAGCATGCCAGCTATTTTTAAGCACCGGCTAAATTGTGTATTTTTTTCATTAAAGGGCTTCTCTATCTCGTTTCTATTCATGATAAACGCCAAGAAATGAGCTCGATGAGCGTGTGGTCGCCGGCCGACAAGGCGGCAGTATCTGGCGGAATAAGCTGAGTAGATGCGATGACGCATGTTGACGCGGGCTTTTCGATGCGGTGAAATAAACAGCTCGCAGGCCCTGAAGTTGGCGTCGAGTGTCACAGTCCGTCGGGGTGTGAAGTAAAAGAAGCAGACATAAAAACGTTACACAGGAGTTTAGAAATTGCGGCGATGCGAAAGATAAGTCTCATTGGCGCCTAGATTAGGTCATTGCCGCTGCGTCGCGTAGCTATGATCAAGGTTCCCGGCAAATGAACGGACAAACCACAGCCTAAACGGCCATTTTGAACAAAGCTCAACACTGTAAAGCCGAGGCAGCTCAAGGGCAGCCGCCATTTTCAGGAAGGCGCTCACCATTACCCTTTAACACCAATTAGCACGCTGGACTTCAGTATTCCTTCATTGTAAATAACAGTTGAGTGACTTACGTTTGCACGTTTATCAGGTTACAACTTGCAGTTTAGTGAACAACGTTCTCACGTGAAGACGGGAACGGAGCTGGATGTATCCTATAAGGTTATTGGGTGATCATTCATCACAAAGCTCAATGCACAGCACCCGTTTGCGAACACATTGGTTTGAGGTTTGTCATCACGGTAAACCAAAGACAACTTCGATTTCATTCTTGCAGCGGCACAAGCACGCTTTCCGCATATTGACTGTTCGCGGCATCTTCCGCTTCAACGCAAAATATGTCTGTAGAGCAAGTTTTTAGTAACCTTTCCGTCTATTAAGATAAATGTGTGAGCATTAATGTACGTTGTTTTTGCTGCTGGTGATTGGTGGTTATTAACTCCCACCTTTAGATTTTCGAAATTCAGGAGTACGGAGGCTCACAGTATGCACCAAGAATATTGATTGTATTTCCTTCCAGGGCTGATAACAGGTCCTGTGGCTCACAGGTTCACTGCACGGCCAGTGATCATAGCGGGGGCAGCTACTGCAAGCATAGGTGCCATCGTGAGCTACTTCGCCACAAGCATTGGCTTGATGACGTTTACATTGGGCGTTGTGCATGGTAAGGCTTTAAATGTAGCCCGGTGCTGTAACACAATGCTAAAATTCTAAATTATGCGCCCCCTGGTATACATTGATGTGGGCTGACATCGCGGAGGAAAAGGAGGTTTTTGTAATTCGCGTCTACACAAATACCGCCACCGCGACCCAGAACAGGCCCGCAACCTTAGATAAGCAGTTGAACGCCAAAGCCACTTAGCCACTACAGGATCCGCTTCAGCAAAATGGGATGTTTAAAATTAGTATTGCGTGAATAAAGGAGTGGTGTAACCAGTCTCTACTATAAACGCCATTCGACTAACTATGCCCGTGAAATCGAACAAGTAATATGAATTTGTTGTCGCTATTTAAACTTACTTCTTTAGGTTGGTGTGATGCTGGCAAAAAAAATTACTGCATTATCTTCTCGTGTTTCGTCACTGGTTTGCTGTTTGCGGTGTGCGCCACATATTTATCCTAAGCGCGTTAAAAACTCACTAGGCTGTATTCAAATTGCTTTATCTGTTATCCGAATAAACACAAACAATAGTAGCTTTTAACTCATGCTGATTTCTTTGCTAAAAATTGTCTATCGCAGCCATCGGCACAGGCATGGTGTTCATCGTTGCACCAACAATCATCAGCGAGCACTTCGACAAACACAAGGGACTAGCCACGGGCCTGAACTACACGGGCGTCACCATGGGGCTGTTCGTGTTTCCCAAGCTGCTCGAGTACCTCACCGGAATTTACGGCTTGCGCGGCTCCCTTCTCATCTTTGGAGCCGTTATTATGAACGGTTTAGCATTCAGCCTGTTTCCGCGTACTCCAAAGGTGATAAATACTAGGACCCAAAATCAGGAGATCGCTGAAAACCGATCAACGTCCAGGACTGAAAGAACAGAACGAACACTGAAGTATGGGCTGACGGTCTTCAAGGAGCCTAGTTTTTACCTCATCATATACAGTTTCATCGTATATAGTCTCGTCTTTGAGTGCTATATAGCGCTTTTTGTAGACTTCGCCATCGACCGAGGGGTGAATGTGTCCAGCGCTGTGACGATCTCATCAGTGGGAGCCATCACCGAAATCTTTGGGAGACTCATGATCCCAATCGCTGTTGACCGTGGCATACTTGGGAGCAAAGCCGCGATGCTGCTTTTATTGAGCGCAGAAGGCATTCTTCTTATTCTTCTCCCAATAACCACCACTCGAGGGCTAATCTTTGCCACAGTGTTGGGTATAGCTTTTCTCGTCGGAACTGGCATGGTCCTTTTTCCCATGGTCCTGGGGTCTTATTTCGGACACGAAAGATTGTCCATGTCGTTTGGAACGGTCGTCGCTTCTGCAGGTCTGCTGTCATTTGTGAAGCCTTCTGTCATAGGTATGTACCTACTTATGCTCATTGATGTAGTCTACAAGACACTGACACACAGGAAGCTATATGAACAAGGGTAGAGAGGGACGTCAGCCCCCTAGCCAAAGCTTCGACAAGAGCGCTTTTCTTGTGGACCCAGATGAAGTCAAGATCTCTTGTCGAAGAACTGGCCAGCGGACTTAGACACTCTCACGAAAAAGTTCATTGGTTTAGTGTTGTCAAAAATGCCATGAAAAGAGACAAGAATATGTACCGATCATTCGCACACGTGGTATTTGACCAAGCGTCATCAAATAATTAAATGAACTATTGCACGCAAGGTGATCAGCAAGTGGTTCCTTGAGGAACTCTATTCAGGGGCAACATTATATTTATAGCCACGGTAACTGCTGGATGATGAGTACGTAAAAAACAAGGTCCTGAAAATTGTGCCGCCTGTTTACTAGAAGATGTAACTTCGTTTCTATACTATAACGTACTCGTAGATAGAGACGCGAATGCCTGAAAGAAGTTACGAAAAAAAGTCGGATATTATCGTGGCAAAGTCTCGAACTGCGGACGTATTAGCTACAATAACCATCTGCAAAGATGCAGCCGCCGAGGCTGTCAGGTTCACGTGTGAACTTGTTAGTCCAACAAAACGGCTGGCTCAGCCACTGGACCACCATTGCCTTTTCAGCGCATATTCACAGGTTCCTCAAAGACGTCCTACGTAAACATTTTGCGCAGAAAATTTTTACTGCGCAATTGGTCAAGCAACACCGAGTCTTTCATATTGCGCTTACTTCTTAATCGCAGGAAATGCTGTAGTTTGGGCTCAAAATGCTCAAATTTTCCCTGCTACTCAAACCCACACCTACACTATACCCTGTGCTGAGGAAAACTTTGGAGATAAAAAGATACAAATACGAATGAAAATTGCAGAAGTGTTGGGCACCATTCGGTTATGTACCTTCTTTTCACGTCAACGTTTTACCTCTTGAACAAATAGAGGACTCCAATACATTGCACCCTAACTGCACTGGCCTTATTGAGTCGTTTAATTGTGTGAGTTTCTGATACGTGCCAAAATCGACCCACGAAATAGGAGATAGAAAGAATGGGCGGCGGCAACGACTCAGTTAAAGAAAATATTTGTGGAAGAAAGCGCGTATTGTCGACTGTATGGCAGCATATGCCCGTACATTTGTCACCAGAAATTGAACGAATTTTACACTTCAAACTGCTTCACAGTAAGACAGGACGTGGCGTTTCACTTGTAGTAAGCAGCTATACGTTAGGTGTTTGTTTCGGAGGTACGAGGCTAAAGGAACGAGGTCGCGTGGAAGGCAGAGGTCCCTAGAGTCAAGCCGAATGACCTACAAAGCAGGTGAAAAGGCAGGACAAAATAACGGAGTGCAGAGTATGATGCAAACCGTAATTCGGGGCTATTACGTAGATTTTTAGCTTTATCCCGATATAGTTTTAATTGTCCTTGAAGGCAATGATGTCATTGGCGATGTCCGCAGCAGCCATGTTGGCGACCAGCAGCAGGAGGCACTGGTATATGTACAGTTTGTACCGGTGCAGGATGCGAAAAAAGGGTATGTGGTAGCGGCCTCAAAGCACCGCCGTCTCCACACAAAAAGAAGGCTGCCCGATCTGCGTCGGACAATTTTTCAGGACGCGCCGAGCAGTACACGCGTTCGCTCCCGTGGTTCAATTTTTTTTGTACCTCCCCTCGAAGCCCTAATGACTATGATGTGGTACGACTTGGTATTATAGGTATTGTGTTTCGTAGTATGATATGATATGTATGGCATGGTGCGGCACGCTGTGATATTGAATTGCAGGGTATAGCACTGCATACAAAGGCATGTAATGATGTGGTACAGTATTTTATGATATGGTGTTGTACAGTACGAAGTTTAACGGCGCAAGGCTACACATGCGCTAAAGCGGATGCCTGTAGTGGAGGGCTCCGGATAAATTTAAACTTCTTGGGGCTAACGTGCATTTACATCGCACACTACACGGCAATCGCATTTTAGCCTCACCGAAACGCGGCCGCTGTTGTAGGGAAACAACCAGCTTCTTCGGGTTCAGAAGCTGTGCACCATTACCCGCTGAAGTTGTCAGGAAAACGTAATGTAATGAAGATGTAATGAATGACGCTGGTCTGTCGTTTGCGTTCTAGATTTGCCCTCGTTCTCCGCACCGTTTTCGCTACATCTCCAAGCATGAATCAACTAGCCCTATCAAGAGTTTTACTTAAACACTCAGCCACCGCGACAGATAAAGTACATGGTCTGACAGCGCATGATATGGCATGGTATGATATAAGCATAGTATCCTAAGGCACCCTATTGTATGGCACGGTGTGTTATGTGATATTATGATATGGTACGGTACAGTACTGTATGGCACGGTGTAGGCATGACATGATGTACAAGTTACTAGGGGTGACTAGTTTTACTACATAACA
>JARKHS020036175.1:0-11596 GCA_030143305.2 Amblyomma americanum | reverse complement strand
TGTCTTAAAATTAACATGCAGAAAACCGAAGTATTATTCAACAGCATCGCATGGGAACTGCAGTTCACAACTGGTAGCCAGGTGCTGGGAGTGGTAAGGGAATACGTGTGCACAGGGCTGGTAGTGGCCACTGATCCGGATCATGAGAGAGAAACAACAAGAAAGATAAGAATGGGGTGGAGCGCATATGGCACGTTCTCTCAGATCATGAATGGAAATATAGCAATATCCTTCAAGAGATAAGTATACAACAGCTGTATCGTCCCGGTACTCACTTAGGGGGCGGAAACTGGACGCTAACGAAAAAGGTTCCGCTTAAGGTAAGGACAACGCGGCGGGCTATGGAAACAAAATGATAGGCGTAACGTTAAGAGACCGGAAGTGGGTAGAGTGTGTGAGGGAACAAGCGCGGGTTAATGACATCCTAGTAGAAATCAAGAGAAATATGGGCTTGTGCAGGGCATGTAATGTCAAGGCAAGGTAACGGCTGGTCGTTAAGGGTAACGGAGATGATTCCAAGAGACAATAGCAGCAGGGGGCAGCCGAAAGGTGTGCCCATGAGATTAAGTAGTTTGCGGCGACACTGTGGCTGTAGCTGGCAAAGGAGAGGATTAATTGGAGTGCGATGGGAAAGGCCTTTGCCCCGGAGTAGTCGTAGTCAGGCTGATGTTGATGATGATGGTGATAATTTCTCATAATATAGAGCTTTTCAATTTTGTTTCATTATTATGCGAATTCGTTCTAGTTGAGCTGAAACAAAATTTGGAGGGGACACGTAAGCTCTGCCTTAAGGGCGTTACGCAATAGCGTGAATTTGTTAATGCCTATATCCCCTACAGGCGCTGGGTCCACATACGTGGACGGGACCTAAGCCTCCTCATATTTTCGTACGCAAGGCGAATTTACACCTTTGATTACTGAGCTCTTACCCTTTTGTCCCTTCCTGTCAAGTCTGTGGCGCCATCTCTTGCAGCTACAGCGAAATGCGCTTGTAAAAAAAGGAGATATGTGTATCACGTCATTTTTTGCCGGGACGAGTAAATAGCTTTTCATTTTGCATTCTATCTGTACAAATGGTCATGAATGATTGAATTTAGGGCTCGGAATATGTCGATAGGTTAATGTAGAAACGGCAAACCAATTTTCGTCGTCATAGACGAAGAAAAAGTGCTGCGGTGGACGTTCAGAGTGGCGCATCCACATATGTGGACATGGTGGCTAAATGCCAAAATTATCAAAGTGGCGTTTTCTCCGCACAACGCGCCGTTTCTTTTGTGTGAACGTACAGTACAAAATGGGCTTACTGCTTACGGACGTTGAAAACTATGCTTGTACAAAGAGAACACTGTAGGACTCCAGCGCTGAAGCGTTTTCATTAAAATTGCCTATGGAGAAGCACCTCCAAAGAAGTGCGGCCGACCGAACAAATAAGACCCGCAGATGGTCGCAAAGAACCGCAACTTAGCTGAGCCGCTGCCGAGAAATTCAGCGCGCTATGACCAGTGCTTTAAGTCAGAGAGGTCGTGTTAGATTGTATAACGCATGAATCCGAAGGAAGCAACCATTTTCACGGGCAGTCAGAACATTTTTTCTCAACCGTTTTCAAAATTTCGCTGCGGTTTTTATCAAGAGTTCTTACAGTTTGTATGAAATCAAGACGGAGAAAAATACAAATTGGAAGCAGTGCACAACTGCAGAAGAAAAAGGGGAACCCGTGCCCTCACACCATGGTCAGTTCAGAGCTGGCCGCCTAGCTACAAGTCTAAATAGCAACAAACAGAACATAGGTAGAGCGAGGGGACAGTTTGTTTCAAGACTCTGACATAAATTGAGCAAACATCGACCTTGAAAATGATTTCTAATTTTTGCAAAAGCCATGTGTAAAACAAGCCGCAATATGCTCTCTCTCTCTCCCTTTCCACCTGTGCCCAGATCATTCAAGACCCCTGCGATGAAGCCACACTTGAAGCATTACTTATTATGGAAGCAGCCATTAGCCCCACTTTTGAACACTTTAATTGCACAACGGTGCCGACGTGAAGGCTCCCCATCTAAAAGCCACATTACAGAATGACTGCTTTTATTGCTTTTATTAGTCATGAACTACAGAAAAATTCTTTGAAGCGTACATTCTCACAGCTAAACATTTATTCATGTCAAACGATCAGTTAGAAAAGGCAAGCAAATGTAGTAGCGTTTACGTTCATGTATCAGCTTTAATACGCTGCGTCCACAAATGTGGACGCGCATAAAATATGCTTAAATATGTTTATTTTTGCGCAATTTCTTGACTATTTCTTCTGCTTAGTCTTCTGATGGTTATTTATGGAAAAAAATTCTTTATTCAGGTTTAATTGGCGCCTGAAGGGGATATATTCGGAATTGCTCATTCTCTACATTCATAGATCCTTGGGAGTTGTTATATCACTCATGGTGTAGTGGTTCAGTGGTTAAGCGACGCGCCACTGGCCTTCGATAGTGGGTGCTGTCTTCGGGTCAGGTTGAGGTGCAGATTGTTGTTCATGCGTAGCCTCTCATGGCCAATCATTTACCTGCCTCCTGCAATGGTGGGCATGCAGCTTGCCCACAATCCAGTTCTCGGGTTGCCGCCTGCCACCTGTCTGCGCTGGAGGTTTTTCATGGATTAACGCTCACGACCACGACGGCGACGAAAACGCCGGCGGGTCTGCGATACGGACTCCGTAATCCTATCTCGGTAAAAGCGTCCATGGGCTGTCGAATAAGTGTTGTCTCATCTGAAGCCTTTGACAGCAGTAGCCCTTAGAGCGACGTCATGGATCGAGGAAACTCCGGCTATTTTCGGTTTCAACTACTACATCACAGCTGGCGACTCGTGGTGAAGTGCTACTTAAACGGGGATAATTCCTGCCCACGCACGTAGCGCGATAAGGCTGCGGCCGTGGCTGAATTGTCTGAGTGACCGGGATACGAAGCTGCTCATTTTTCGACTGCGGCGGTTGGAATCCCGCTCTGGGATGCAGTTTTTTCGGTGCTGGATACCGTTGTCATGACGAAAATACGACGGTCTAGTTGGCTTCCCTTCGGCCGCTATGGTAGGAGTTGGGACTGACGTCTGTATTTTCTGGTCAAAGGTGTATATGGAAGTTTTCTACCCCTGGCGACTTTTCGGCGAAACGTGGCGTTCATCCCTAGACATAAAATCCTTTAACGCTCCAACAAACTGAGCTTGCGCGGGAAAGGGAAATAGAAGTCCTCTCGCACAGAAGCACTTTACAAGAGGATTCCTCAGAACCACATCTCAAAATCGTCTCAATCCTCTCCTCCAAACCATACACCAAAAGAACGCCTCTACAGCCTTTTTTAACAGCGCCCATTTGATCCCTCTGCTTTCCACGTTTCTTGGACGTTACATGTAATTGTGAGGCAGCTGTCGAATCATGTAAGATGTTGTTATGCACTTATTGATGGCAATGATCTAACCTTCTGGTGGCTTCCACCCATAAGTTTGCCCTGCATGTGTATCGAACAGTTATCATGCCGTAAAAAACCTACGAAGTGGGTCTTTGATAATAAATAGCAGAAAAGTACCATCGTTCCCTAGATTGACCTCCTAATTTATTGGCTCTTATGGTGCCATCTTGTCATATGCGAAAAAAAATGCGTTCATAAATAGCTTGCGTGGCAAAAAATGCGCATCACGAGAATTTCCGGATGTGGTAGGTACAACTACTGCTTTTATTGACAGCACACATAGAGTTACCGTCCGGCGGCATTTTGAAACGTGATAGAACTGAAAGATACTGTAAAACCATGACTTTCAGAAAACTTTGCTGCGTGACTTTTGCTGAGGGAAACCAGTGACACGCCAATACAGCGGCAAGTGGCTGTCACAAACACAGCGAACGGTGCGGCTTATAAAGCCGTGGTTGTTATTCCCTTGCTCTCGTACGGCTCACCCGAAGTGCCAGGAAGGACAGGGGGCAATTGAATTGAATTTGTTTGGATCAATTTCATTGTCATGTGTCAAGGAGGGCAGCTGGCTCCCAGTCTGTTGGGTAACTTGCCAAGTGCCATGGAGGCCAGGTTGTGATGATGTTGCAATGTGACGTGACCCCTCTAGACCAACAATGGTTCAACTGCTACTTCTCATGATGGGCAGTTTGCTCACAAATCGATGGGCAGGTCCTGCTTCTGCAGCGACCTCTTCGCTTTCTTATCGATACCTAGCTTTAGCGCTGGCGCATGCGCGCGGCCCACTGGAACACTGGCCTTCGAAGTTTCTTCTTTGGTTCCGAAAGCTCAAGGCACCTTCAAGGGTCAGTTTCGCCACCAGATGAGTTTTCCAACTGAATTCGGGCTAAAAGTTACGTGCGCGGACGGTACTGATTGTTTGCAGAAAGGAAAAGAGGCAGGAACTCCTTAACCTGCATTACCTTCAGAAGTACGTTACGTGCCTTAAAAACAAGATAGTGCCGGACAGCCCACACTCGGTCTCTTTCACCCCCCGCACCGCTAAACCGAACAACGAACCCAATCTCCACGGCACGCAGACATAGGCACGCCTGCTACCCTTTACTCCGTAAACTTCGCTGCAATACCACGGAAACTTGTCCGCTAGTAGACGATTTCAACCACAGAGTGGAAATATCTGTTTTGCAAAAGGAGAAGGTATTCAGGCGGTAATAAAACGCAATGACAATGCACGTCACGATATTTACGTCACAGGTAATCTGTAAAATGACCCATGAACTGTCTCCCAGGGCGGTCCAGAAAAAATGCTGTTTCGTTCATTCGGCGAAATCACATTCCGCAGAGCGAACGGGCAACTAAAGACAACTAATTAAAGATCTGAAGACGCTGAGAGCACACCCCGGGTTGCACATTAAGGATGCCAATTGAGGAGCCGAAAGAGCTGCGCGGTATATTCCTTTTACGCGGGGGGGGGTGGGGGTGGGGGGGGGGGAGGCAAGCGGTGTTTGCAGCCAATGTTAAGTTCTAACCTCCTTCCTGAAAGGAGGACGAAAGGTGTCCTTCTGTTATTAATTTTTTGGCACGCAAGCCAAGGACTTTGGAACTGCCAGCATCCCTACGAAAGCTTTGACCTCCCTCATTCCTGAAGCCTTGCTATAACCCTCACGTACATTTATCGTTTTAATTAGTTTTACAGCTAAATTCAGGGTTGAAATACCAGGACAACCACGACGACAAAGGCTACAAGTATGAAGACGTGTACGCTTAGCTGATAGCAATTGTCATCTACCGCTTTTATGAGTTTTAGTATAAGGAGTTCCAGGTGAGTGTACAGGCACGCAGAATGAATGTAAAATTAAGCTGCACGCCGCCTCTGCATCTTTCCTGCAGAGAGTTCGATGAGTACCGACAATCGCTCTGCCATGCATGCGTTCCCAAAAAGGCAAGCAATTTGCGTTGAGGAGCGGCCCTCCTGGCCAGAAATATTTGTTGTATGCCTCATAGCGTGCTTGACGCATACTACATGCGTTTTTCAGTGGAGGATTGTTCCTATTTTTCTAAACCTTTGTGTCATTATTTGGGAATCGGCCTGCACGCCTAGCTGATAGCAATTGTCATCTACGGCCTCTATCAATTGCAGTATAAGGAGTTCCAGGTGAGTGTTCAGGCACGCAGAGTGAAGGTAAAATTAAGCTGGACGCCACCTCTGGATGTTTCCTTTAGCGAGTTCAGTGCGTACGGACAATCGCTGTGCCACGCATGCGTTGTATACAAAGGCACACCGTTTGCATTGAGGAGCGGCCCTCCTAGCCAGAAGTATTCGTTGCATGCCTCGTAGCCCACTTGCCGCTTTGAGACTTCGAAATTCACATACCAAATACTTCTTGCGCTTTTCTGTAGAGGGTTGTTCCTATTTTTCTAAGCCTTTGTGTCAATATTTGGGAATCGGCATTAGGCGCGTCACCGTACCGAAAGCCGCTCGGAAAAAGCCTGCTCTAAATATGTTTCATTTCTGGCTCATTTATTTCAATATTCTCTACAGCGGTTCTGGCTGCAAAAAACATGTTTTTTTTTTTGCAGTGGAAGTTCAGTATTGCAATGTAGCTCTCAGCTTCAACTAAACAAAAGATTGAAGATGAAAAGCATTGGTTCAACTTCGATTGGAACAGTCGTATTTCTTCACCTAGTCGAAGGACAAGGTGATGTGTTTAATCTGACGTCAGACTGTGTCCGTGTCGAAGCAGTAGAACATGCTTCGCCACATTATTTCCTGTGATCAAGACGAGTACGTACGATGATTTCGTTGCAAAGATGTGTGACTAAAAAGTGGATCAACTTGAGGCGTCACTCGGAAACCAGGAAGAATTTCTCCGAAAGCCTGCCAAAGCAGCATGATAAGAGCAAGCTTCATTACTTTCCACTGAGTTGGAAAATTTCCACAACCTTCCACCAATGGGTAAATAGCAAAAAAACAACAGCTTGCTTGAAGCCGAAGGTGCTAACTGTCCGTGCATAAAAAATATTTTGTAGACATAACTCTTTGACCTAATACGGTTGAGGTGAGAATTACAAAGACCTGCCGGTACAATTAAAACACCTTAATGAACCTTTGTGGGGACTACGAAGCCTTTTCTCTAGGCGTTGACGAAAGCACTGACATTAGAGATAACGCCCAGTGGCTATCTTGATCAGGGGTGTTGGCGAAAATCTCAACATGACAGAGATTGTCGCGATGAAAGGCAAAAATAAAGGTAGAGAAGGGGAAAGAAGTTTTTCTTCCAAGCATGTGCACATATTTGAAGGCAGAGGGCAAACGGTATAGTAAGCCTGCCGAGGTCCGTCTCCCCTGGTACACCTTACACAGCAACACAGCGTAACACTTACAAGAGTTATGTAACATGTAGATTAGCACATACGAATTACAATAGTAAAATTACCATAGGCACGTCAATAAATGAAAGAAAATGGTCAATTGCATCACTGATTAGGAATATTTTCACGAGTCTAAGTTTATGAAGGTTCTATTAAAAGCATTTGTTCATTTTTTCCTAAATAAGCGATCATTTATGTATTTATGAATGATATTTTATATGTTTGCTAGAATTTAAAATTGTTATATTTTATAGCGTTGTTTGAGAGCCATAATTTGTCCTTATTCTGGGCAGCCTGGTACAATAATCTCTTAGCTGTTATTTTTGGTGTTGTTCAGTGCGCACGATGTGTAAAAGTATACTCAGTAAAACAAGTGGCGAGCATGACTGGCTAGCCGCTGTGTATTTAGTTTATATATAATTGATAGCTTTAAGCTACCTCAATGTGGAACAGTTGTGTCTAGAAAAGAAATAGTTGTAATCACTCTCATCGCTCTTTTCTTTAACAAAAATAGTGATTTCTAATTTGTGCCAGATGTGCTGCCCCAAGATGGGAGGCAGTAGTGAAGATGAGATTGTACAGGCGCAATGTAGTTTTTTTAACCAAACTGGAAAAATAGACCTAAAGTTATTGATGATGGCAATAGAGCATGCGACTTTCAACCACACAGAGTTTATGTGGCGATTCCGGAACAACTTTTCATTAAATATGACTCTGAGAAACCTCACAGACTCAGCATGTTGGATAAAATTATTTCTAAAAATAATACTTTGTTCCATATCTCAACCTTTGTTTTAGGTTTAAAAGATACAAATTTTGTTTTATTGCCGTTTAATACTAATCTATTAACGGTTAACCAAACAGAGAGCCCGTCAAACGAAAGATTATATTCAATACAACCGTTGTCCGTAAAGTTCTGAGGATGAATTATTTTGTTCTCTAGAAATGATTTCCAAAAACAAATGTTGGCGCGTGTGTGCAGCGCCATCCTTTAGGGCTAACCTGAAATATTTATGTTAATTTTTTTCGCTACTGCTAGATGGCACTACATAAAGAAAAATACGTTGTCAGTATTCATCTGCGCATTCTACTGTGAGTGAATGTGGAGAGATGAACGTCCACATGGAACAGCGTGTAAACAAAATTCTGTGTGAAGCTTGACAAGAGAGCCACACAGACGTATGTGCTCCTTGGTGGTGCTTACGGCAACGAGACATTATCGCGGGCGCGAGTTTTCGAGTGGCACAAGAGGTTCGTTTCGGGGAGAACGTCGGTAGAAGACGACACAAGGCAAAGGCGCCCTTCAACCTCACGGAATGAAAACTTGGCTCGGAGCAGGGAAATTGTCAAGCAAGACCGCACCATTACAGTCCGCATGTTATCAGATGCTCTCGACATTATTAAGAAAACGTGCCACCAAATTTGTGCGTGAGAACTTCGGGAAACGAAAGCTGAATGCCAGAATTGTGCCGCACTCCGTCACACAGGACCAGAAGGACCCGCGGGCATCAGTGAGCACTGATTTGCTCTCCGGTTCAGAGAAGAATGCTGTATTCGTCGACAGCATCATTGCTCAAGAAGAAACATCGTGTTTTCAATACAATCCTCAAACAAAGAGGCAGAGCGCCGAATGGCGGTCTACAAGCAATTCCGGCGTCGAGAAAGGTGCAGTGAGAGAGGTACAAAACAAAGACGATGCTGATAGTTTCTTTCTATGCCAGAAGTGTCATACACCACGAGTTCGTCTCACAAGAGCCGATGGTGAACGAGGAGTTTTATATCCGCGTGCTCGAACACATGCGTGATGCACTGCGACACCGCCACCCTGACTTATGGTCATCTGGGCAATGTAGCCTTCTCCACGATAACGCTAGGCCGCACACTGCTCTCAGCGTGACAAAATTCCTCGCCAAGCACAGCATTACTGCACTTCCCCATCCGCCATACTCGCCTGAGCTCTCCCCATGCTATTGTTTCCTGTTTTCTTGTGTGAGAGCCCTGAAAGGTCGCTTGATGGGGAGCGTGGAGGCCATTCAAGGCGCCTTGACAAAAGAGCTGACAGCCCTGCCAAAAGAAGCGTGTTCCAACTATTTCCAAGACCTCAAGAAGCGTTTGAAGCTGTGTATAGACTGCAAGGAAGACTATTTCGAAGGGATGCTGCACAAATGATTTCAATGTTGAAGGCCTTTTTTTTATTGGGCTCAGTCTCGAAACTTTACGGACAAATGTATTTCTCCACTAAAAACGCATTTAGGATTCTTTCAGGAGTCTGGTATATCGACAATGTCATTTATATGTATCAGAAAGAGAAGTGGCCCCTGAATGATGTCCTGTGGCACGCGAGTACATATATAAGCCGTTTTCAGATGGAATACCATTAACAATAGTAGACTGCTTTCTCGTTTTTAGATAGCTAGTAATTGCTTGGAGTGCAGTACCACGTACTCCATAAAACTCAAGTTTGCTAAGGAGCCTGTTGTGATCAACGTAACCAAACGCTTTCCTAAATGCTAGAATAAGACGAGTGTTACCGATTGATTTTTGATATTATTGAGTACTGTGTCTTTCATATTTAATAAACCAGACTGATAATTTTCCTATTTCACAGCCGTGCCTCGCATTTACTATGACTGAGCATTTGTCTAAAAAGTTTACCTAGCGGGTGTTAATAACTTCTTCAGCAATTTTCGCAAACACAGACAGGACAGATATTGGTCGATAGTTGAGAAGGTCATTTGGCAAACTTCTTTATGTATAACTGATATCCTGGCAACTTCCAGATGCTGTGGCAAAAGGCCTTCTTTGAGGATTAAATCACAAATACGCAAAAACGGGAGCTATGTTTGCACAAACTTCCTTCACAGTTTGGGCTTTAATGTTGTCTACTCCAGCAGCAGAGTTCTCTTTCAAATGCAGTATGTATTGTGCGATTTTCGACACTGTGGTGTTGTTCAAAAAATTGTACGCTCTGGATAGCTGGTGGGGAAAGTTAACGGGTTGGGAGTGCTGTTTCTTGAATTTGCGCTCTCGCTTGCTGGAAGAAAGTGCCGGCGGAGTTTGTTCGAAAGTGAAAACATTTGTAGCTGTGACCGTCGACTAGATTCTCATAGGGCATGGTTGCAGTTTTTCTGCTCAGTAAATTTTTGAATGTTCTCCAGATTTGCTGTGAGTTCTTATTGTCAAAGGCTCTTTCGTAGTATTCTTGTTTTGCTTTCTTAAGTTTGTTTCGTGTTTCCTAAACGTATTAGAATGGTCATGTCCTTATTTTATAAAACGCGAGCAAAGAGCCAATTTTTGTGTTATATTCGTTTTGTACAGTTCTTTGTTTATCGAAGTTTTTGCCTACTTAAATTTAACGTGGTTGACAAGAAGAAATGCCGTGTTGTACAACTCCTACACTTTCACGACAAAAATATTGTAGAATTCATTCGCGTCGTTTTGGCTACATACTTCTGGCCAGTCTGCCTCTAGTAGGGGACTGTGAAATGTATTGATATTTTTAGCGTTGATTTTCTATACTTGTGAGGGTGATTTGTCCCAGCAGTTTATTTAGTGCGAGGTAATAAGTTGAAAAACGCAATATGATCACTGATGCCACAAGCAAAGACACCAGAACGTATATCATCACAAGGAAAATCTATGAAACACAAATCAATAGTTTTTCGAGTGTGTTGCGCTACTCGCGTGGGCACATTATTAGCATTTCTACACCGCAACTAAGAATCAGTTAAGCCAAGATTCTAGCCGTAGTACTGTCTCTTCCTACATCAACGTTAAAATCTTGTAGGACGGCAATGAACTTTCTCAGTAACACGAGATCTTCTAGTGTATTTTCAATATATGTCTAGAAGTTATTTACATTGCCTGATGGCAGCCGATACACCAACATTATTGTAATGCCACACGTGTCCACGACCAGTATTTCATTATCTTCATGGACAGCTGAATTTTTTTCCAACAAAGCATGAAGCATTCCACAACAAAAATACATAACAAGCCTCCACCATTTTATTCGTTCTGAAAAGGAAAACTTCTGAGTAATCATCAATGTTAACTATGTCTAAGCTGTTCGTGAACCAGGTTTCAATCAACGCTAAAACATTAAATTTGTGTTCGAGATCTTTGTATGTAGTGACATTATCAACTTTGTTCCTTAAGCTCCGAGAATTTAGCCAAGCATAGAAATTTTTTTTTTGTGGAACCGGTTTTAAGAGGGTTTTAAAATGAACCACTTTATATGTTATTGAAAGGAGGCTGTAGTGGAGCATTTCCATTCAGTTCAGGAACTGCGGATTTACTTTCATCAAGTGTCCTGCGCAACTCTATTGTTCTGAGCGGCGTCTGAAGCTACAGAGTGTGCACGTATCTTGGATAAGTCAGCTTTACTGCCGATGCGCAATGGCAGTTCCCCGGGACTAATTCAAACAAATACTCTGCCATCGTTCTGCCATGTGAACAGATCACCTATCTCTTGAACGCGTGTGCGTGACTACCAAAGCAGGCGCTTGTTCTGCGGTGTCAGGTCCATTACTGACCGTTTTTGCGTTACTTTATCGTTTACATTATCATTTTGAGTTACAGCGTTACGCCGGAGCCGCCTCGCCGCTTCTCCTTTTTCTTTCCAGTTTTCCTTCGTTTTACGCGAGACAAAACGAATCAAAACGGGTCGCCCACGTTCAGTCTTTGATAGGAATCGATGCAGGCCATTCAGTTATTCTTCTTTCAGCGGAATAACATTGATGGTTGTTTCCAACTCATTCAATTTGCTAGC
>JARKHS020036173.1:0-26243 GCA_030143305.2 Amblyomma americanum | reverse complement strand
TTTCCCCCTCCCCCGCGTCTTGCGCGACACAGCTGTCGTTCTTTTCACACCCCCCCCCCCTCCCCTCCGCACTTAAAAGGCGCTAGCTACTGCCCTCAGTCACCCCTGATGAAGGAACCGAGTCGGCTTCGAAACGCTAGGTTAAAGTTAACATTTTTGGTTGGAGATGTGCAGTTTATTATAAGTCTTCAAACCCATCCGACAGGTAATTCAGTCAAAATGTTTAGTTTTCTTGGTGACTCATCCGCCTGCACCTGGGTCTGCTAGGAATCGTTCCCAGGCCAGAGTTTGCCGATCTCAACAGTGCGTGTTTGTTTCATCATTTGTCGGGGTATCTGTTATTTCGAAATGGCTGGGAGAACGTGGTCCCTGATGCGAGCCTATTTTTAGTCCGATGCTGCGACTCGGCCAGGTAACAAGCCCTGTTTTGCATGCCCAATATCAGAAGCCATGGCTCATAACTCTTGTCCCGCTCATCAACTCAGATGTAGCGCTAGCTTGGTCGCGGTCGCCATCAGTAGCAAAATATAATTATCATATACTTATGATAGTGGCAAAGTTATGTTATTTACTCCATTTTGGATATGACCTAGTGAAGATGAGTGTTGCGGCTTTTGACAGTCTCAGTTTTAACTCCATCATTTATATCCGCCGCTATCGCTTCGCTGTTTCGCAAGAAAATTCTACGAATACTCGCACGTGGCGAATAATCCTACAAATATTAGATTTTTATTCGATCCTGTTTTAAACTACCCCATTCCAATTGGATTCGGCTTCGAAAAAACGTACAATTGTACACCCCTACTGTTGTACACTATAACTATTCTTCGGGAACTTTCAGTATCACGCGGCTGCAGAGCACACTGAACTTTCTGAATATTCATCTCCAACATTCCCGGAAAAGATTTTTAAGTTGTAAAATTATAAGATACTGTTATGAAAATATTGAAGGTAAAGGTCCATTCTTCTGATACGTAGCAATTTTTTCTTTTAAAGTGTTCCCATCGATCGCACCGAACTGTTACGTCTGATATTGAAAACTACTGAAGAATGCTTTTGACGATAGCAATACCGTTATCAGAAAAAAAATGCGAGACTACCATCGGGTGATCTGCAGAAATTTTGATTTTTATAATGAAATCTTTCATTATACGAAAAAAATTGCGTTCGTAAAGGGTTTCCCGCTCAAAAATGCTTTATCCCAGAATTGTTCGGTATGTTCACACACGATAGTTTGCGAGACGGGCCGTATGGATTTCGAACGGCAGTTACAGTATCCGCATATCTCCACCATCAAAACATTTAGTAGTTCATCATCATATCCATCCGCTCAGACCCAGGCAGCAACAACAAAATTATCACTGTGCTGAAGGAAGCTTCACTGAGCCATATGAGCTATTAGGAGGCAACCGGTATGTGTGTAAAAGGAAATGGCGTCCGAAGACACACCCATCATCTAGTGCGAGGAATTCCTTCTATTCAAGATGGATTTTTGAGATACCCGCGAATCCAGTGGTTTTTTAGAAAGCTTCGAAAAAATGAGTAGAAGAAAAAAATGTCTACTAATAACGGGAACAATTGGTTCGGCCAAATTTAAACTGCTAATAGCAAGGCTCTGTTCTCAAAAGGTGACAACGAGCGTGCGCTTATTGTAAGATGGGTTAGTGCTGGCTTACTAAAAAGTAAAAGCGGAAGTGCCTTGCTGTCCATTCAGACCGGGACGCTCAAAGAAGCTGGGCGCTCGCATATTCTGATTTCATCAGTGATACCGAGTGAAAGGTGCAGAAGGACAACTTTCCCTAATGGAATCAATCACTTGCCCAAAGCGCAAAGTTTCACCACTTCAGAGGTATCTTTTAAACACGCTGGATGTACATATCAGACAGACACAAGACATGACAATTGTCGCAGCAGTTGATTCGAGTGCGGTGTTGCGGAGTCGCCAGAAATTGCGCAACGTCTGGAAATGCAACGGCGGGACGTCGTGGTAAACTTCCTCCATGTTGAGAGGAAAGCCGTCAACACATGGCCGACGGGCTGGCAGACAGGCGAAGATGGCGACGGCCGCTCGAAAGTACGGATGCCGCTTGTGTTTACATCGGGACTTTCTTACATCACGCAGGCGCGCGGCGATTGGACGCTCGCGAAGAGGGGCTCGAAAGTACGGATGCCGCTTGTGTTTACATCGAGACTTTCTTACATCACGCAGGCGCGCGGCGATTGGACGCTCGCGAAGAGGGGGCATCGTCTCCTTCGCCACAAGTGCTCATCCGTTACCCGGTGCTGATTATTCTGTCGTCCTCGCCCCGTCGCCAGACTTCTCGAGGCCTGGTGAGGAAGACGATGCCCTCTCGCTTCCTGGCGCGGGTGTGTGAGAGGAAGGCATGGACGCAGACCGTGCACGCCCCTCTCAAATGCGAAACAGAAAGTAGAGAAGCGCAGACTGACTCACCTCGCTGTGGCGTCTTCAGAGCGTTGCTTCCCGCCAGAAGAGACACGAGCGAGCTGGGGCCGGGGCGCATAAGCGTTGTATGGAACAGGCCGGTTTGTGTCTGCGTGCGGCGCGGGACTGTTTGCTGGCGGTAGAGACGTGAACCACTGGAGGAGAGACAAGGTAGACACAACAGGAGAACATCGACATCAGGGTAAGCTCTCTCACATGCGTGAGCGCCTGTTTTTGTGTCATTCTTTTTTGCTGGCCACACGGCTCTGCGCCAAGCTTCGTAAAGCATTAATACCAGATGAATGCGCGCTGAATGCGAGCGCTCGTCTTGCAGCGGGCTGCGCTCAGCGCAGATGCGATATTGGGAGGAACTGCGCATCCCGTTAATCTCCTATGCATCATTATAAGCTGTACTTGCACACCCTTTTGAGCGTTCTGTTCTAGGGGGAAGCGCCATTAGACAAGCAAGCGACTGATAAAGTCATTGAGACAGGTTTTATTAAAGCGAAAACATATTTCCATTAGCACAAAAGGCGGCGTACGCCGTTTTCGGCACCAAATTCGGAGGATGCGCATCTACGGATAACCACCATGCATTGCTGTCGTCATGCACTGCACATGTGAATCAAGGCTTTCATCCGCCAGCGTACGACCCTGGGCAGTGCCGGCATCATCATTCTACGCCAACATGAGCAGTGTATACTGTGCACCGCAACTCTGTGTGGCGATAGACTTCAATGAAGCTATAAATGGGCCCCGCGTTGACCTCGCAGTCATTGGGCGCGGCATACTCGGAAGTATGAGGAACAATTATCTGTGCATTTACCTTGTACAGTTGCGCATGTAATGCTTTCGCATTCTCACACGCAAAAAGTCTTGAGTATCACCACCGAAATTTTTCTAAACCTGCGCTAACTGTATTAGTCTCCGGAGAATTCAAGCATGCGGAATTGTATTAGAACACAGGCACAAATTGGATACCTCTTACGCTCGCATATGAAACTTGGCTAATTTATGGGAAAGCCATCGCAATTACCTCATCTTGTGATCGCTGAGCCCAATGTACAAATAATCATTGTAGTAACCAAATAATCATTAACGTCATCTCATTAACACGCCCACAGGCACCGCAGACACACTCAGGACAACGCAATTTATTTTTCAGTCTTCGTAGAAATCGATTTCTTGTCCGTTTCACACGATTTGGTCAGTTACTCGGCCGCAGAAGACAAAATTATTCGCGACAGAACCCCAGTTAAAAATTTAATACTTATTGTTCCTCTACACGCATGAAAAGTGTTGTCAGGAGTAGAGAATAGGTCCTCACTGTCCGCGGTGCTCGGTGCGGGCAGTTCATCATTATTCTTTCTTTTTTTTTTTGCCCAGTCTAAAATCTCTCCACGGTGCTCGCAGGCCAGCGATGGCGAGCACTGTAGGCGGCGGCCGGGAGGTGCAGGTTGTGAAGATGAACGGGCGCAAGTTAGAGCTGGACGACATCGCCTTGGGACGCATCCTGCTTGCTGACCATGTGAAGGACAAGCCTGTCGTGGTGGTGGCAGTAGCTGGGGCATTCCGCAAAGGGAAGTCCTTCCTGCTCAATTTCCTTCTCCGGTACCTGCGCAACTTGGGCCGAGCCAGCGTCGACTGGCTGGGGGACCCCGAGACTCCTCTGCGAGGCTTCGACTGGCGCAACGGAAGCGAGCGACACACTGTTGGCATCCTTGTCTGGAGCGAAGTTTTTCTGGTAAGGCGGTCATTCCTGTGAGTGAAGGTGCGTGCTATGTCAACGACACGTACGCAGGTCACCACATCCCAAGGCCGAGAGGTCGCTGTGGTGTTGGTGGACACTCAAGGGACCTTCGACTGCGAGACCACGACCAGAACGTACAGCGCCATCTTCGCCTTGGCAACCATGGTGAGCTCGGTGCTGATCTACAACATTTCACAGAACATCCACGGATACGACCTGCAGCACCTGCAGCTGTTCACTGAGTACGCCTTACTGGCGCGGGAGGTATGTATTGGTCCACAGCAGCAAAGTGAGGAAGCTACGGAAGATACACAGGGCTGAAACTTCCGCGCTTTTACAGGACACGAGCAGACATCCTTTTCAGAAAGTAATGTTCTTGGTGCGAGACTGGCCTTTCCCAAAGGATGCAAGCTACGGAGCGGATGGTGGGCAGGCAATTCTGCAGAGGCGTCTGGAGATCAAACCAGGGCAGGACAAAGAATTGAAGCATCTTCGACAGAGATTACGAAGTAGCTTCTCGAAGATTGACTGCTTTCTCATGCCTTACCCGGGGACCAAGGTACGCCCTAAATTTCTGCTGCAGGAATGTAGTATAGGAGAGCACACGCTACTGCCTTTCAGGATGCACTTAGTGCTTAGAGTTGTTTGCCAAGCAGGTTAGCCTCGATAGTTGACGTCAACCCATCCAAAAGCCGCCGCGACGGCACAGTGATTATGGCGCTCGGCTCCTGACTCCTTTTCGATGGCGGCAAAATTCTAGAGGTCCGTGTACTCTGCGATGTGATGAAGGAGGAGCAGGAAAAGCAGGGTTTTTAGCACACGTTGAAGAACTCCGGGTGGTCGAAATTTCCGGAGTTCTTCACTACTGCGTCCCCCACTGCCTGAGCCGCTTTAGGACGTTAGACCACCATAAATCAATCCTAAAGCAATCATCCTATCCAAAACTGGCATGTGGTGGGGTTTATGCATAGCAGCGTTTTATGCGTTTTATGCATAGCAGGCAACGCAGCGGAGGCTGCGGAAGTAGTGCATCCGCGAAACCATATTACTCCAGAATATTACTTCATACTACTCCTTCTCGAAGGTCAGTGAGTATTTGGACGAGAAGAAGAAGCAGTATGAAACGAAGAGGTAGCATTGAGAATCACGCTCGAAGCTTTGAGGCACTCAGTGTTCTGGCCGCACTGGTTACACTTTTCGCTGAGTATAAAGCACCTTTTAGGTGCGGACTGAGCAGTAGGGATTCGCCCTATCTGCCGCGTATCATACCGCCACATGTAATTCTTACTTTTCGAAGCCTCGATGGGCCGGAGCGAACAAAATGTGGCAAGAGGTGAAGCGTAGTGCAGCAGGTTGCCAGTCACGGTAGATGAGATGGGCCCGAACGATAAATGCATGTGTTTGGTTTGGTTTGGTTGTATGAGGAACTACTTTTTGGGCGCGGACTTGGCCAGTGACTGCGCGCATTGTGCGCCATGCATATTTGGCAAATAAAAAACTGGTGGGAGGGGGGGGGGGGGTTGCATTTCTTCACTGCTCCAATGGAATGGCGCACTTGCCTCACAGTCGCGCTTTTCTCCTTGGGAGAGAAAGAGAGAGAAATAACTATATTTCACCCCAATATTCAGAGCCAAGGACTCGGCCCTCACACCTGTGCGCTTGATTTACATTGTAGCGGTAGCGAGTTGCTGGAAGTGGTAAGGGAATGCGTCTACTTAGGGCGGGTAGTGGCCTCTAATCAGGATCGTGAGGGGGAAATAACTGGAATAATAAGATTGGGTTGGAGTGCATATGGCTGGTTCTCTCAGATCATGAATGGCAGTTTGCCATTATCGCTCAAGAGAAAAGTATACATCTGTATCTTACCAGTACTCACCTACGGGGCAGAAACGCTGAGGCTAGCGAAAAGGGTTCAGCTTAAGTTAAGGACAACATAGCAAGCTATGGAAAGAAAAATGATAGGTGTAACGTTAAGAGACCGGAAGCGGGCAGAGTGGGTGAGGGGAAAAACACAGGTTAATGACATCCTAGTTGAAATCAAGACGAAGAAATGGGATTCGGCAGGGAGTGTAATGCGAAGGCAAGATAACCGCTGGTCCTTGAGGATTACGGAGTAGATTCCAAGATAGAGTAAAGCAGAAATTTGGGCAAGTTGGTACGTATCCATTTTGAAACAGCGCAACAAAGACGGGACGTGGAAACTGAGGTGTAAAGACAAACATGCGCTGCATGTTTGTCTTTACACCTCAGTTTCCACGTCCCGTCTTTGTTGCGCTGTTTCAAAATGGATTCCAAGATAGGGCAAGCGTATCGGGGGGCGACGGAAAGTTAGATGGGCGGCTGAGATTAAGAAGTTTGCAGGGATACGGTGGCCGCAGACGACAAAGCCCAGGGTTAATGGAGATACATAGGAGAGGCCTTTTCGGCGTAGTCACGCTGATGGTGATGATGATGGTGATGGTTTACTCTGCAAAGCAGACGCGTAGCGCCGCAGGGCACAATCATAATCTTAAAGGGAATCAAAGGCAAACTAAAATTGGCCTGTATCGGCAGGGTACACCGTTCTAATCACGGAGATCATAACCACTGAAAATTGAGCATTTAAAAAGAAAGGGGTGGTTTCACACGGGTCCTGTGTAGAGCCAGCCTTTGCCAATACATTTCGAATATTGTGGCAATCACTTTTGCTGCTTGGGTACATGTTGGTGGTGCTTTGTATAACTGGAGCCATAGTTCCCCATGTGCCCCCCCCCCCGCCCCCCCCCCCCCCCAAAATTGTCACTATGATTTCACGTCACGTAGCGTTTCCGCGGGAGAGGGTCTGAGTACCGCATAGGGCCGAAGCGCAGCTGGGGGCGAGTTTGTTTACAAGCCGCTCACTCTTCTTCGAAGGATCGGCGCGGGAACAGGCGCACTCCTACCTTCGTAGTGGCGGCTTGGCCATGGCGAGAAGCAAACAGACCAGCGCAGTCCCGATGCACGGCGCAAACAAAATTCTTGTGCGGTCGATGCTCACTGCTCGCTTTCTATTTCTGGCTCGATATCGCGCAGACAGCTACAAACCCTTCGGAATCTAGGCTGGAGTGGATCCGCTGCACAAGAGGCTGTTTGCGGTTCGTCCGTCGGAAGCACTTTGGCCGAGACGTCCCGTTGAAATCCTTGCCCGGACACAGCACTGTCCCGTTAAAGCCGGCGAGCATTCTGAGAAGATAACGCGGCGCTGCTCACAGTGCGAAGTTTACATTTGGAGGCAGATAAAATTAGAAATGCTTCTGTTCTAATAATGTTGGCTAATCAGTGCAGCATAAAATACATCACAATATTTAGAGCTGCAAGTGTCAAGAGGATCACTGTTTTTGGCTCCATGCAGCAAGGCAGAGAGCAAGCAAGCTCTCTTAGGATGCTCTAACTGCTCTCAAATGTAGTGAGATTTGGAGAAAGTTTCCGACTGGGAGATTTTTGATAATACAGTTTGCCTCTAGAGAACAGCCAAACAATTTTACAGGCGGTAAATTGAAGCTTCAACCTCAGAAGACTATACTTTATGGACGGCTGCACAACGTATAGGCCGAAAGAAGCTGCTTGGTTCTACTTTCAGCGATCATATTAATCGACACGAAAAAGGTCCAAAAGGCTAGAGGAATATTAGCGACATTTATTGCCCTTGAGCTGATCGCGTCTTGCTGAAGCAGACTCGGTACCAAGTGCAAATAGACAGCATGTTATGTTTTATTTGCACACATGTATTATAAAAATGTTCGGTGAACCGGCCAGACCTCGACTGAAAGCAGCTGAAAAGGGCGTGTAACCAGGAGGCAAAAACCCGGGCAAAATCACGAGCCACAGACCGCGCCTCCCAGCATTCAGTCAGGGCTCTGGTGCACCATACACTGTGTCACAGCAATTCTTTATTTTCAACCTCTGGTTTTGTCACTGCTCACCCAAATGTTTTTTTCGGCTATCTATTCAGCAAGCTCTCCAAACTCAGTGGCATGCCAGCTAAAAATGCTTTTATTGCGCAGAAGTTCGGAAGAGAAAAGCACGTGTTTGTATTGCATAGAACACTCACTATACTATTTTTCGCGCGAGCACTATTTTGATTAAACAGTTTTTACGGTGCTAATAAGCTGGAGAGGTGTCATTACACGAAATCCGAATGAGCTACGTACGTGGTGTCTTCCCTGTATGGGCGTGAGCTGTGGGCGAAGAACTCGCGTCCAGTCCCGAACGGTCAACCATCCAATGAAGCCTCGGTCGGTGCCGATGGTCATGAGCCTTAAGCATTTACACTTAACACTTTTGTCGAAACATTCGCCACGCAGGTGGCGACCTCAGCGCTCTTCGACGGTTGTCTCTCGGGCATCGACGAGGCTTTTAAAACACAGCTTCGACAGCTTGTTCCGTTGGTTTTGGCGCCCAACAACCTCCTTGTGAAGGAGGTCAACGGCCGGGAGATCACCTGTCGTGATTTGATGGGCTACTTCAAGGTAAGCTAGGACGCCTCTCTTCGCCATGCGTAACACTCTGCTCTGCTTGCAGGCCTATGCGAGCGCATTCAAGAAGGACCGCGTTCCGGCGCCGCTCACGATTTATGAGGTCAGTCACAATTATCGCCTCTATAGACGCCCGCAGTTAAGTAGTAGGTCCTTGCAGGCAACCTTAAAAGGAAGCAACATTGCTGCCAAGGACAGAGCCAGAGATCTGTACACAATCGAGATGGCAAAGGTGAGGTTTATGGCGCTAATGGAAGCCACTCACAGCCTCACCATTCGCGGCCGCACGCAGGTTTGGCAGAAGGACGGCTCTGAAGACCGCGAGAAGATGAAAGGCCACCATCTAAGGCTCTTTGAGGAAGCGAAACGGCTGTTTGAAGCCATCCCCAAAATGGGCGGTCAAGAATACTCCAGGCGCTACATGGACAAGCTCACTAAGGTGGGTTGTTTTTCACAAAAGCGGCCGCTGGCACTCTCGTCCTCTTACAGAAACCAAGATTCTGGGGCCTTGAACAAAACCTTCATGGCAAAGAAAAGCGGTGAAGGCGCTCCTTAAGTTCTTAAATGACTCGGGGTTGGGTTCCCGACTATAAACTCTAAGCTTAGAGTGCGCCCTCTGTTCCCTTGTCATGGTGGCCGATGGACATGTGAAAAACTCATTTCGTTGCCGCTCTTTATTTGCTTTATTTTTCCTTTCTTCCCCTCCCCACATGTAGGTTGTAGCCTACTGGACGTCGCCTAGATAACTTCCCTGCCTTTCCGTCCTTCTGCTTCTCTCTCTTTCACAAAAGCGGGCCAACCGATGGAAAGCTAGGACTAAAATGTGTCAGAAATTTTTTATGCTCTGTGCACAGGTATTCACACGCGATTCGGTGTTACTTGCTGAGAAGTCATTGCGTTTCTAATTTTTTGACAGAACGATCAACAGAATGGTCATCTGGTCTTTATTCCCAAACTTCTGCTTCGACAATCACCTTAGGAGTCCATGCAACTCGCGTGACACCAATGATGTCCATACAAGCAGCGCTTTGCCCTATGTAGTCTCTATCAGCCAAAACCACATTTTGCTGCAAAATCTGAGAAACGTATGTCTACGCTAGGTGACGTGTCGTGCAACAAGTTAAGGAGTTAGAGACTAGAGGGCTGCAGTGGTTTTATTACTGGTGCATTTATATAAAGATATCTTAAGTTCCAACTGACATCGACGTAAACTGCTATGGGACTGTTTAGACATGTTTTAAATCTTTCGCTGTTCTCCTTTGAAGTGTTTCTTTTTCCTCCTTCTGTCTATTTTTTTTTTATTTACGGCAATGGTATTCAATAACGCGCTCTCTAACCTTGGCTTCTCCACCACTCAGGAAATCGGAGAAATTTTTGACGATTTCTCCAAAGTCCTTGGAAAGAAGAAACGCATCGTTGACTCGGTGGCGTTCAATGCAGCCCACGCTGTCGTCACCACCGGTATAGGGGCCGCGGCCATTAGCCTAGCAGTTGTGGACCTGCCTGTCGTCGCTGCCGTGTGCGGGGCTGTTGGAGCTCTGTCACTGACCGGCTATGTCTACAACACGGTCAAGACCTACAGGCGCAAGCACAAGGTGTGTCGCTGTGTCAGTTAGCTAGCGTGCATGATATTAAACGGATGTCATTAATCCTGGCAGTTGTGGTACCTGCTTTTAGCTCTGGATTTTTCCATATTGGTTAGCTCTCGAAATCCTAAGCGCAGATGTGATGGAACATTCTGAGTTACTGAACCTTGGCGTATATTTGCCCGAATCGGCACTGCTTTGAACGAAAGCTGTAGAACTGCAGCAACAATAAACGGACACCGACAGGAATGACTCAGCGCTGTTACGCACTCTTCAGTAATCATATTGCAACTGGGCCAATCGAAAACATTTTCAGCTTCTGTCATTTCCGCCCTATTCCTAATTGTCTCCGGCCCTTCCCTCACGGCGCTGTCCAGCTGGGCACCCGTAATGAGGCGATTACCGCGTCTTTTATTTCATCCTAATCTGCACACACTCATCCGCACATCCACTTCTGTTTTAAATGAATTACCTTCTGTCATGTCACAGCCTGCCATATAAGTGGGCGCGAAGAGGCCACTGGACTGCTGTTACTGGAGGCGCAATTTCTTTGACGATGGCTGATTAAAACAGCATACATCTGTACATACACGTGAAAAGAACTGCGAGACTTTGAGTCGTTTCTCAAGGCAAAGAATGATAGTCCTTAGCATTAGGCCAAGAACTATAGTCTGACCACTCACCAGCCTCCGCCCACATTACTGCAGTTACTCCCAAGCCAGGTGGACCACTGAACGACAAAGTACACGCTTGCCAGCTTTCACATCCCGGCCGTAAAGTGCCGGGTGGTTGAGACCAACATGAACACCATTCTCCATCAGCACAACACAGTGGCGTTCGGCTGAGACATACTACTAGAGGACTATAAACAATTAATTTTATTTGCGTGTTTTCTACTTTCAAATAATTCGTCAGATATTCGAACATAGCGCACGGTATTCGCCGAAGACCGTCGCTGTCTTTCGTCTCACATGCGGTTTCGATTTCATGCGCTCATGCACTGTGCAAGTGACTGCTGTACGGGTGACAAGAGCGCCGTCAATTTTTCAAAAATGCAGCTTTTGCTCCCGCCAACAAAATAAAAGCCATTGATTGATTGATCGATCGATCGATCGATCGACCAACTGATTGATTGATTGATTGATTGATTGATTGATTGATTGATTGATTGATTGATTGATTGATTGATTGATTGATTGATTGATTGATTGATTGATTGATTGATTCATTGGAACGATGGCTGGGACGTAAAGTAGACCTCAGACCACGTTAGGGAGAAAAGAAACCTGCGGTATAAACACTGATAGTTACTTCTAATTTTCTAAAACACTTAAGCCAGCCTGCTTAAAGGCTGAAATGATACTACTTACCACTAGCTGTCTTTTTCTGTGCCTCACGTGAACTAGAGCTGAGCTACACGCCGCAGGTATCGCTCGGTTGATGAAACCGAAGCCGGAACAGTGTCAAGAAGAAATTAAATTACAAATTATTTAGAGGTCGTAGGAGCATAGCACGCTGTGATCCATGTATATTAATGTCTAACGCATCATTTGAAAGGAAAAAAACGCCCACTCAATAATTTCCAGTGTACAGTACTTCAAGACGACTCTTGCGGTGACGGGGGTGCGATTCCGAACTGAAGAGGTCCCTCGCACAGCACATTAAAGCTTTTTATTTTATCTGTCTCGTAAAGCAATTGCCACAGTAATTTGTGCACAACCGTCCCTTAGATCCTGTCGAAGTCGCCTTGACTATACTGCCTTCCATTCCAGAGACAGCAAGAAGGCAGCAAAGCCCTTCTTGCCGCAGCCGACGAGGACAGCGACAGCAGCCTCACCAAACAAGTGAGTGTGCGGTAGAGGTGCGCACAGTGATGTTCGAAGTCATCATCAAACTGTGCATTCAGGTCTCTTCGGAGCATCAGACTGCTGAGAGCGCCCAGGTGGAGCCCGGCCCTGTTGCAGAGCCTCATCTCGCCACGGCTTCGGCAGCCAGCAAAGAGGAGGAGGTTAGTGTGAAGACCCTGCTTTTCTGGAACAGGTACCCTACTCTAGTTGGACGCCCTTCATTTGCTGTAAAGAGGTATTCCATTTCAGTGACGCTCTTCGCATACAGTAGTGAAAAAAAGATTAAATATTTTCAATCTTTTCTTTGGTACATGTGTAAAAAAACTTTTTTGCTATTTCTAAATATATTATTTTGAAATGGCCTTTTCTCCATCAGTAGTGGTTCGGGGCCTGATTGTTTGCCTTCAGTTCATTTTTTTTTCTTTTTTGACTTTCATGGGCGCTTCTCATTGCTTTCATTTCGTCATCAAGACTGCTCACATGGCAGTAATTCGCGGACACAACTATGGAAGGAAACTCCATCAGCTTTCACTGGGTTTCCGAGCTGCGTAGTCCACGCCCCCTCGAGTATTGAAAAGGTATAGCTTCAGAGGAGGTGTGCTTTTTCCATCTTCGGAGAAGACACGCAAGAACGACCAACCAAGTTGTGGAGAAAGTTGTTCTTTGCGCGAGCCTAAAAAAACTCTACACCGACTGTTATCGACATGTCCAAAGATTTCACCCTGTTATCATGCTCTACAGTAGCCCCATGAACTGTGAGACGTCATGAACAATATGCTGAACTAAACTACAGGAGCCCAGCTTAAACCCTGAACATCTGTCAAAAGAATTGGGTTTCCAGGATGATGTAGTTAAAGAAACGTCTGGTGTGGATAGGTTACTAATTGGGAAGAGTAATTTCATTCGACGGATCGAAGTTCTTGTCGTCTGGGAATGACGGGAATCGCTCAATATGTCACCCAAAACACAATTTATATGAACCTCGTTATCAAGTTCTCAGCTTCCACCACAGAGTCAGCTGAGTCATAACGTAAACCTGATCCCCCTTCTGGAGTTTGTCTCCTCGACTGAATTCGATGTACATTGAGCGAAGAGGATCAGGGTAATCTGGGAAAGGTCACGCTTCCATTGGCAGGCAAGAATCTGGGATTTGGATATATTTGCTTCAACGGAATTACTACCCGAAGCACTGTTCTACGTTCTTCAAAAATTGGATGAATAGGACGGTGGATCTTATTGAGCGGCCAAGCTGCCGCACTGAGATTGCTTCAAGTGAATACATTTGGATACGCATCGCCAATCGTCCGAGGGACATAAAAGCCGGCAGGACTGAGCAGAAAATCTAGGAGATGCTCCAAAGTGGAGAAACATGGACTGGAAGTTCACTGATAGCTTTCTGGACTCCAGGTTTCGGCGCAGTCCGGCAGTGATCGCCGGAAAAGGTTTGCTGAGATGTACTGATGTTTTAGATTATTGTGAAAAGGCGTTCTTAAAACTGTTGACCCATTTTGTAATCGCAGTAGTGCATATAATCGTCGATACCTTCAGTCAGGGCAGAATGCAGTTTAAGAACTTTACTGTGGGAACAAACTGTCGCTTAATAATATTATAAAAATTGATCGCCAAAGTGTAAAAAGTCTGACATGGTTGTCCCACTAACCTCGTGCGCAGCTTTTGAAAGAAAATCTGAAAAAAAACGAAATATCACGTCTTTGTCTTTACTGCTACATATATATATATATATATATATATATATATATATATATATATATATATATATATATATATATTATATATATATATATATATATATATATATATATATATATATATATATATATATATATATATATATATATATATATATATATATATATTTTCTTCAATAACTGCACACTGGACGGGCAAATAAAACTGAAGCAAATGCGCCAAAAAGACGTCCTGCATAGAGCCTGTTCTGTCTGGTGCATTAGCTAGTCAGGTGTCCTGACCTCTCAATTAACAGGCCACATTTCGAAACGCAGGTGATCTCTTTAGTTTGGAAGATCGGAAATGCTGAGAAGTTGGCAGGAACGTAAAGCATGTAAATTTTTTTTACGCGAAGTTAAGGCGTTTACGGTGGTAGGAATCGACATGTTTGAAAACAGTTTCCACTTTCGTTGTCCCTTCTTCGTCTGTTACAACCAGCTACCTACCCATCCAGAGTTTCCACAGTCGGCAAAGTGCTCGGTTGTTGTAATGCACGTTTAGGAGTATCTACTTCCCTTCCTGTCATCGCTACACACGAGCATAATTTTTTTCACGACATCTTGTGCAACGGGTAATTTTCTCTAGGAATTTGTTCTACCTCCCGCGTCCTGTGGTATCCACTGCTCTAGTGCTGCTGTCATGGCACAAACTAAGTCATAGAGAACTCGAAGAACTCTTTCTCCTGTGTGGACAGCTGTTTCACACGCTCAGTGACTATGACTCCTTGAAATTATCGCAGCACGAACGTATGCACGCGGTTATGATTTGCAGGCTCCAGAGGAAGCTGGCAATCTTTCGGCCTTGACCAAAGCTAAGCGGATGTACAACGCCAGCATGGAGCAGGTGAGCGCAGACTAGACGTAAAAGAAGCCCTGTCGCCACCTTAACCTTGTCTGGTTTTGCGCAGCTGTGTGGCGATGCCTTGCCCAGCCTCAGCTCCCAACTTCTGGAGAGCCATCACTACCGATTACGGATGACCGCACAGGAACTGTTTTTATGCACCTGTTCTGCTGCCGGCGTGAAGGTGTTACCGCACTTCGTGGAGAGGCTCTCAAAGGTACTGTTCTTTCATGCTCAGAATTAACGCTCAGCTAACGCTAGCAGGAACATGCTGGCAGAGGTTTGCTCATCGAGGATACCGCATTTAGACAGTTTGCATTTACGCAGATTATTAGTGTAGCCGAACATATATGCGGCACATGTACTTTACGGTGGTAAACTTCATGTGCACTTCGGATATGGGCTCCTGTACAGAGACCATATTCGATAATTATATCTCTCAAGCTGCCTTCTGTTGCCATGTAATGCTAAACGTCATGGTACCAAACGATTGCAGAAACACTCATGAAAAACTCTCAGGCGGTCGTCGGTGACTCGATTGAATGCGTTAGCATTTACTGCTACTGATTCTGCTGCGGCTAATGCTTATATATGCGGAATTGGTCGTTCTATACTTGCCATTCATAGGTCGCTGGGTAGTCGCACTGGTGTAGCAGTTAAGCAATGCGGCGCTGCCACAGGTGGGCCATTGTGCGACCCAGCTTGCTCTTCCCAAGCACCTTTTCACGACCAATCATTACTTCAACTGCCGCCTGCCACAGCGGGCCACCGTCACGTGTTACGCGTGATATCCCCATTTGCGGCCGCCATTTGCGCTTGCACGTATCTTCGTAATCCTAACTAATCAATAATCAGGTGGCACCTACTGAAATTGACTTTCTGCCTACACACCTGGCCCATCAGACATGCCGTAGTAAAGGACTGCCGATTAAATAATGTCATTCGGGTTGATTGACGTAACCTCAGATCTCTCTATGCGGCCCGCTGCAGCCAAGATTGGACGTGTTAACATGTGCGAGCCCTAAGTGTGTTATCGCACGATTAGCAAAGTTTATCAACGCGTTAGCATTAGAACGGTCTCTGCAAACGGAAAAGGCAATCGCCGTCGCTGTCAGGCGCGGCCACTTTATTCCCAGGTTGCTCTTCGCGAGCAACCTCTCGGGACCAAGCACTAATTATGCTGGCACCGGCAGGGTGAGTAGTCACACGTGACGTGTGACACTGTGCGAATCTTGTGATGTCTTCATGAACTGCCCACCGGATTGTGAGCAAAAGGTCTACCGTGGCAGGTGGCAGTTAATATCATGATTGGACGCGAGAGTTTACTCGGGAAGACCTGCCGGTGGCTTTGTTTGGGACAGCCACCTGCAAGGGTAGTTGCGCATTGCTTAATTGTTGCACCACGGCGTCCATATTGATATGTGGGCTCCCAGCGGTCTATGAATATGAAGTAGGGAATTATAATTTCCGCAGATATAGACGTATTAAGGTATGGCGCCGCACCCTCAGGCAGGAACTGCAACAGAATCAGCAGAAACAAAAAATGCTAACGCAGTCAAATAATCACCGACTATCGCCTAAGAGCTCTTTGTCAGCACAAGAGTACTAAAATCTTTTGGGGGGCTTTGCAACTTTTTCTCTCCATAGACTATAGTCTTAGGCGTTTTCATCGGCCAAGCTGTTCCCACACGATGCAAACACCTGTTTCGTGGTCTACGCCTGATTCTATTTTGCGCCGAACTATGCATTGCAAGCGGAAGCATTCCCGTAGACAAGACAATGTTCCAAGTTTGAAATAATTTCAGAAGCGGTGCTCCATGCTTGCATTCTGCCCCATTTTCGGGCTTTTGTACTGCCGTCCGAATGGACAAATTCTAACAAAAGTTCACTTTAAATTTTTGTTGTGATGTGATCGAACAGGACGACGAATACAGTCGAAGGGTGCTGGAATAACGCTTCATTCCTAATTCTCAAAGAAGAAATAGCCGGAGCACCTTGTGCGTTTAATACTATCTTTTTTTTATATCCAGGCCCAATGTAGAACAGCTGGGGATAATCTGCTTAAAACAGAATGCCGCAGGCATTTGCGCAGGACGCATTCACGTGTCCGATGCGACATGTGGATGTAGTCTCTTTCACCTCTTCCAGGGGCACGTCGTATTTTGTTCCGCATTCAAGCTGTCATACTGTCTCCTAATTATTCCTCAATTGGTTCCTTTCTTTAAAAAAATAGCAGCAATACCATAAGCCTGTACTTGCTTGCCTTTAAATATTTAACTTCTATCATGTTTATCCCATGAAGCCCTCACCCCCTTATTGCCTCCCTTTTCCAACATTTCGAGGTTCATGAAGAAGGTAAGACTGAATTGGCATTTTTGTGTAAATAGTTTGTATATATTACTTCTCCGCCTATTCTCTCTTCATGTCCCCTAACCTCTTTCATTTAATCTCTCCATTCTGCCTGCTATCCTTTATTTCCGCTGCCCCAGCTCAGGTGCTTCACTATCGATGGCAGATGCCGGGGCTAGCAAAAATCTTTTCCTTCTTTTTTACTATTGTTTTAATAAAAAAAACACTGCCATATTCGCAGGAGATCGACGAGCTGTTCGAAAATTTCGTCAACCAAAACCAGGTCAAGTAGGGCCCCTCCTGGACAAGCCCTACGGTGCTTGTTGCTCTGCATGTGGCGTCTTTTAAGGAGTTCTCTAAATTGTAAAATGTTTTGCAAATAAATTACGTCATCGCATCGGCGTTTTCACTGAGAAGGGCTCTGAAGAATTGCTGGTGGTACTGCGTCAAAATGGTAACTCAGCTTGTGAGGCTTAAAACGAAACGACCGGCTCCTCGCTTGCAGTGTGGCGATCATCCTAGTTGTCACGAGGTGCACGTTTCGACAACGCATGCAGTGAAACACACAGAACATTAGACACATTTAGCATACAGTGCTCCGTGTTATCGTTGCCGTTACCGTGGTACCGGAAGCCCGCCCACCGCCTGTGAGAACACGCTGATTGGTCCTGAGCTGCAGGCGCGCGCGCAGCTGCCGTGTACCTGGCGCAATCTGGCGCCGTCAAGGCAATTTGCACGTGCGCTTTGGCTGCGTGCGGGCTCCCAGTGCACCGGTACTGGCAACGTTTGGTACTGGTAATGGCAACACGGTGCACGGTATCCCAAGGTGTCTTTTAACAGGCGCTTTTTACAGTCCTGTCGGTTTTTTTTTCATTAACTGGTTCTAAGCATGCACAACTAACTCGCCCCGCAGTATGCTTTACCACGGCCTGCCTGGAGCGACGGGTGCGCCACACCAGCCTGGCCTTGGCTTCACTAAACTGTAGACAACTCTGCTCGCCTCTATAGATGAGGTCACGTGCACTTCATGGCATGAAAGTGCGGTTAACTCTCATTAGGGCACCCTCACAAATGAGGGTTTGGGGAGTTTTTACGCCCGCTGCTCGTTTGCCTCACTTGCGTGTTTATGACACGCCGCAGGTACAAAGTCGCCATCGTGGCACCGCTTCGTGATGTCACGGTGTCAATTTGCATTGGTGTTGCGACCCCCAAATTATATGCAACCTCTGCTTGTCACGGTGACAGAAGGCATGCCTGAGCTCGCTGGCGTCGCCGTTCCGAAAGACAGGCTATAGACTACGGGAGTCTGTTAAGAAGCACAGCACAAAAGGGTCATTTATCTTTTCTTGCATAAACGTCCATGCCCGTGTCCATATTGGCTGTTCCATGTCTGAGCAACAGCTGTTGATATGCCCAGTGTCCAACAACGATATTCTTAGCCTTTTTCGAATTTAAGAAGCCATTCATCATATACCTGTTGTTGTTCGCTGACGAAGTAGAAAGATGAAAGCCCGCCACACTTGTTATTCCGTACCATCAATCATGGCGAATAACTATTAACTACGGCTCAGCAGCAACTAAAGAAAAACTGCCGGGGGCACTTAAATCTGCTTACGTGCTATGAATGCGAAAGCACTGCGCACTACTACTGTTTACGTTGGTAGTTTTTTGGTTTGTTCGTTTGTGTAACTTAGTTCGCGTTGGCCACCAAACCGCCCGCCATTCGGAGCTCCGTGGGTTAATGCGCGTATATACATTAATCCATTCTCTATACTGAACGTTCATAGATGGACGGGAGCCCTCATATAGCTACCAGCGCACTGGCGCAACGGTTTAACAGATGGGCCACTGCAGTGGCAGGGGGCGGTTCCTGTCACATCCACCCTTCGGTATTGTGCGACCACGTTGCTCTAATTCCCGAGCAACCTCTCGCGCAGCTGACGCGATGCTCTTCCGAACTTTGCTGAGCTTCCTCCCATTGGCTGCAGCTTGCGCGGCACTCTTCCGAACTTACCCGAGCTTCCTCTCATTGGCTGCAGCTTGCGCGGCGCTCTTCCAAACTTACCCGAGCTTACTCGAGTTACTGCCGCGTAACTGGCGTAAGCTCGGGTAAGTGTCCGAACATTCTGTTAATACATTGTGTACACACGTTCGGCACACATTTTCAGTGGACGCCATGCATGAGCCAAGTAATGTCTATGCATTGAAACTCGCGCGAGATCACGTTTTCATATGAGTGCCCTTCTTCGCAGGCTATCCGAGCATATCTGGCGCACCATCGACTTGAACCTTAAGAGTGTATTTGTGGGCGTGGTCTAGGTTTTGAAGGAATGACGCGTCTTATCACGTAGTTGTATAGTCTACAAATATTCGGTCGCTGGTGATGTGAAAACGTGAGCTGACGTTTGGGAACTCGTAAGTTATGATCTAAGCAGTGAGCGCATATCTTCCTTCTATTCAAACTGCGTGTCTTCATCACGTATGCGTGCAGACGTGTAAAGCGATGAATGCCAAATAATATGGGACACGATGCGTACGAAACGCAGCTTGCAGTCTCGCAGACGGAGGTATGCGCACGCGACGACTGAGAAGGGCCCCTCCCGATATTGCGTATTGAAAAATCGAGTAACTTCAAAGACGCGGCTGCGGCGGAAGTCCCGAGATATTGCGCTGCAAGCAACGCGGTGAGGCGGTGACGCACCAACCCGTGGCAGCTCTTCGCTATCTGCATTCGGGAGGGATCCGGAGAGGACGCCGCCGGATGCAGCGGCCGCGATTTTAGTGCGTTTGCATCGAAGCGGTTTTGCGTCACGTACTCACGCGGTGATTGGACGGTCACGCGTAGAGAGAGAGAGGGCACCACCCTCTCCATCAGCCCCTCATCCGTTATGCGGCCTCGAATATATCTCCTGCCAGATTTGCCTCCCTTCAAAAAAAAATTAAAAAAGAGGGTGGGGGAAGGAGAGTTCTTTCTCGCCTTGCCGTCGTTGACGGGGAGCGATGGTTTCAACGCCTGCCGCTCGCCATGTATGTGACGGGACGACAGTGGTAAACAAACAACAACAAAGAACAGACAGTACGCACTTGTCTAGTCACGCCTGGTCGGTTGGTGCCTTTTTGGTTGCTGGGCTGTGCTTTCAAAACAGGTGTAAGTGAGCCATGACCTTTGTTGCGCACACTTTTGAGTGGCAGACATCGATTTGTCGTTAAGTCTAGGCGCGAATGAAATACGAACGGGACAATTCAGACATGATAAGCAGCATGGCAACGTTGGTCTTCGTCGTGATAAGCATTTCGGTTAAGTATCGCTTGGAAAACGCAACGACCACACTTTGGAAGTGGTATAACGAAACCCCTTCATATGCCTTCTGGTTTGATAATTCTATTATTGCTTCTTCACTGTGTGATCTCGCATTCCATACTTGTAAAGAGGGGTATTGCAAGGTTATGCCTGAGATAACGTCGTAGACAAGTCTTGCCCCGAACTTACGGCTGTCCGCTTCAACGAACAGATTCTGCGTCTCAGATCTGCGACGTTCCCCACTCAAGTCTTGGTCAGTGTCGCAAAAGCCATTCTTAACCGCATTTGTTTAAAAGTGCACCATCAATTCCCGACTTTCCCCTGAGCGGCAGATTGCTGTGATCGTCTACATACACGGCTTCTCCCACCGCCTAAAAAAAATCGGACAATGAGCGAATGTAAAAGTTCTTTTTTCGGTCCTTGACAAGCTGCAAAAATTGTGCAGGTTGACCAAGAATAGAAAGTGCCAAAAAAAGCACCGAACCAAGTTCGTTGAATGTACCAACTCAGTCGTGTACAGCATTCCGTTGTCAAAATCTACGTTGGCCAAAGTGGTAGTTGCATGAACGACGGCCTCCGGGAACAATGTGACAACGTGTCTGAAAAGAGAGGTGGGTTTCTCTGACGCACACTGCTAAAAATGTAAGACTGATGACAAAACTGCAGATGAGAATGGCGAATCAGATCGGATTTCCACGCGTCATGCCGTCTACCAAGACTGCGCTGTTATTTCCAGAAACAGATGTAAACTGACTCGTGAAATTATTGAAGCCGAAATGATAGCCCGTTTAGGTGTCTCTTGCGTATCGAAGCCATCGATCGCTGTTATCCGTAAGGAATTTTCGTACCTCTGTAAGTGCTTGAATGTTGCGCTTGTGGCGCATGCGTGATGTTGGCCATGTTTTACCTACATATTCCGGGCCGTGGTTTTCAAAAAACCGGTATAAGTCGGCGCTCGTGTGTCTCGTCGTTTTTTTTTTTTTCTGGTGTCCTTGTCCTGTGTGCCCTGTTCAGTCCTCTCATGCAATACTAACATGCCCAAACTGTCGCATTAGTGTTCCCCTGTCATTTGTCCTCGATAATACATTCATCAAAAGAAGCAGACAGAGAACGGGAGCTACGGCCGAACTCGAGCCCATCTATACAATACCTACATAAGCTTCCATAGGAAGCATAATAAAACCCAAGGCCAGAATGACGTCTATCTAGGCAGAGAATTAATGGGAAATTCCGCCATCTTGGCCAGTTTCTTCATTCTTCCTAGACAGCATTGTAATGACGATGCTCCTAAAGGGGTGAAAACTTGTCAAGGCACTCTGGGAAACGCTTTCAGCGTTTTTCACCTCTCTTATAATCAAGTATTAGCATAAAGTTCTGTTCCAATCATACAGCAATGAGTGCTGAATCATTGCCAGTCATTTGTGCAGCCTTGTTGTGCAATCAGCCACCGGGTGGCAGGGTCTTGCGCATGCGCTGACGATCTGACCCTTTCCTAAAATATAATCACAACTCCTAGATATGCGATGCATCTAAGCGACCGCACGGTTACAATCACTGATACTTCCCACAGCATAAATAGCGGGTCAGTGTAGAAGTGAGGCTGACGGCTGCAACTCCGCAGAATGGCGCTACCTGACCGGCACAGAGGCGTCATGCGCCAAACAAGGCGAAACTGGTGTTCCTATATATGCTCCCGCAGGGAGCAGAGTTGCGCGACTGTTTTCCCCGCGCCGCTCGTAACACTATTCGCGGAGAGGCGATCACATGATCATGCTGACGTATTTTGTTCCAAAACGTGTCTGCTCATACCCAACACATGAGTGGGAGGGGGACAGCCGCTCCCATCTTGAGCACAGTCTCCTTTGTTATCCGTCTGAGGGGGTATTGTGAGCCACCACTGGGGGTAGAATGGGGCCGGAGGTTCCCCTCTTGAGCACAGTGTGCTTTGTTATCCGACTGTGGGGGTATTGTGAAGCCCCCACAGAGATGAGGAGGGGTGCTTCTAAACTGCTGTCTCGTGAGGCTCCTGACACATGAGAAGCAGCTTTCCCGCAGAGCTTGGAACAAAATGGCGGACCTTCGCGCAACTCTGCTCCCTGCGGGAGCATATACAGGAACACTAGGCGAAACTGGTTCCCAGCGCCGCCAAGCCGGGCCGCGAGGGAGCGCCGTGCGCATGCGCGTTGCCAAAGGTCAGCTGTGTAGTGGACGCCCTGCACGCCTATTTCTTCACTTCACCCTCTGCGACTTTGTGCCATACCGCCCTCAGTAGTTTCCTTTTGCTTTCCTTTCATCCTGTGATGTCCCCGACATACTAATTGACAACTAAGGCTCTTCTCCAAATGGTTCCGCACGTTGTGGAAGGAGTGCTTTGAGACACAGCATGTTCCGGTTCTTGTGAGTCAACGCTCTACGGGGTGCTGGCGTATTTTGGCCATTCGGAAGTGAACGTCACCGCGATGGAAACTGGAATAACCACGGACGAGACGCCTTGTTAACAAAGTAAGGCTCAAGTGAAGTATTTTATTTATTTTTTTCATGAGGACGACCACATGGGTGGGATCAGCCATGCGCATTATAAAATATAGCATTTAGAATGATGATTATGGATTTTTATGGCGCAAGGGGATCTGTGGCCAAAGAGCGCCATGGCGCGAGGTGTTTTCGACTACTCAAGGTGGGGTCAAAGGCCGATTTTCCAAGCATTTCACCTTCAATAAGCCGAGCACCAGACCAGGGGAAGCGTGTGCTTATTGTGTGCCCCATTGCCCATTCAATAGCATGCCAAGAGCATGTAGTAAAACGCATAATTTTACTGAAAGCGTCACTGTTCACGTGCGGCGGCTATAAGAGACGCAAGCGTCCCCTGGCGCGAATGTACGACCACCCGGCTCACCAGACAGTTAATATACGGCATCAACATCGCCAACAGCCGTCGCCGACTGCCACCAGAGTTGCTCTCAAAAGACAGTATGAACAGGGAGCGGAACGGAAGCCTCAGTCTATACTTGGACAACAATTCGACAAGGGGACTTGCCTCCTTCTCGGAAAGTTGGATAGCGTACTGGTTTGATATAATTACGGTTTCCGAGTGCAGACTGTGACTAAAGGCTCTTAAAAGATCTAAAAAAGCCACCAGCCGCGCTATATACAGTCTGGCACCAGTAGTCCGTCACCGGAGATATTTTCTCACGAACTATAACCCTTGTTCATTTCGTTTTTCTTGCGAAAAAAACCATCTTCCGGCCCCCTATCTCTGCAGAAATGCTGCTGCGATAGTCAAAACAAGCCCCAGGCTCGGCCCCAAGGCCGCAGATGCCCAAAGAAAGCATGAGAGTCCCAAGCACTATCGGCGTCAAATGTAATGCGAACAGCGGAGCGTATGTTCCAAGACCCATTTTACGCCGTCTGCCTGTCGCCATCGGAGCTCATCCGTGCTCATTGGGTTTGCGGTAGTTTTGCTTGTGTTTTCTTAGCCATTCGTTTTCCCGCTTTGCCACTGGAGAGCCACAGTCAGTCTTTCAACCGGTCTCGACTTGCGCATTGCGGTTTCGTTGGCGGCACCGGCTGCGGCTCGCGTGTGTGAAGCTGAACATTCGTGGCTCCATCGCCTGCAGCTTTGATTTTGCTTCCATCATCTCCCTGTTATCAGCGTCTTGTCGCAATGCGAACAGTGAAAAAAAAAAAAACGGTCGACTTTTGCTCGGTGCGTAACGCGGCAGTTCTTGCATCGCTTCTTTCTGATAGCTTTATCGCCACCAGAAAAGCTCAAATACACCATGGAATCGAACATCGACGCGTCAGCGTATACGGCCCGAAAAGAGAGCGCGGTCAGTTTCTCTTCACCGTCACGGCGTGCAGCAACGCGTCGAAACAGGTCGTCCAGTGTCTGCAGTTAACAGAATTTCGAAGGCATTCTGTGGTGCGGGGCGGCTTGGAAACATGCCTCCTGTGTTACCGACAAGGACTTATTGTGGCCGCCGGTGCAGACAAACCCAACATCACGACTAGTGAGCTAAAGGACCCTTTCAATTGTGCCAGCACGTCAATCATTGGACGTGGTCTACGCGGGGATGTTCTGCGAAGGTGTTGTACGTCGCAGAAGCTAGCGGTCTCCGACTCGAATAGAAAAGCAAGACTTGCGTTTACGCGAGACACGCATCATGGACTGTGGAGAACTGGCGCTGCATGATGTTCTCTACCAAGTGAGCGATTTCAACTCATTGGGACCAGCGTCAACGATTTTGAGAGCCGACAACAGCATATGTGCGTGCCGACCCTACGTATATTCAGGTGAGATTGCTTCAATGCAATGGTCACCATATTGCGAGGCGAGAAAAGCCCTTCGTTCTTTTCTTAATTCACGCAACCGGTAGGCCTCCACTTGTTAACAGCGCAACCAGACGCTGATAACAGAATCGCTCATCTTGTGACAACAAGATTACTTCTCTGTCATTCCTAAGCATCCAGTAAGGATGCGATTTTTTTGCAAGATTCGAATGGAAGGATTTGCAGTTGAACAGGGGCTTCTCGCTAAGATCACCCATGAAGATCCTCAGCATAGCACGTTGCAGTTTTTAGATTTGCAGCTCACATTTGAATCTAACCACCTGTCTCGGCAGTCTCCCCTGTAGAAGCTAGAATGTCCCTGCTTAACTATCAGATAACACGCCGAGGATAGAAGCGAAATGAATGCGCTGCAGGTCAGGGAGCCATGAGCTTCACCCACGCGGTATACAGCAGTGCCTGCCAGCGAAGCCGCGCTGCCCAAGTTGCAATCGATAATAATAATAATAATAATAATAATAATAATAATAATAATAATAATAATAATAATAATAATAATAATAATTGGTTTTTTGGGGGGAAAGGAAATGGCGCAGTATCTGTCTCATGTATCGTTGGACACCTGAACCGCGCCGTAAGAGAAGGGATAAAGGAGGGAGTGAAAGAAGAAAGGAAGAGAGAGGTGCCGTAGTGGAGGGCTCTGGAATAATTTCGACCACCTGGGGATCTTTAACGTGCACTGACACCGCACAGCACACGGGCGCCTTAGCGTTTTTCCTCCATAAAAAACGCAGCCGCCGCGGTCGGGTTCGAACCCGGGAACTCCGGATCAGTAGTCGAGCGCTCGATCGATGGAAAGTGTAGATCCGGCGCACCAGTGTGCAAAGCGAGAAGACGAACCTCAAATAAATCAGGGGCAAAACAATTGCAGAGGGATTAGCGCGTCTATCGCTGACGCTGACAAGCACGCTGTGTAAGCTAGACATTTGGCCACTCGCTCCTCTGTTCGCATTCCATTTGACGCCGTTAGTAAGTCCACATGCACGACGAAGTCGAACGCAATGCTGCTGGCTGCGAAAGCGCCAATGAGGTTTTGACATAATCTTTGACGAGAGATTTTAATTCTATTCAGTACGCGTTCCTTCGTGTGCATCTGCAAGCAGACGCATATAGCGATAAAGTTCAAAAAGCAAGAGCAGCTTCCGTATTTCTGATCTTAGGCGGCAAGGTTTTGTTGCGAAATTTATGGCCGTCAACATCAAAGGTGAGCTGTGTTTGTAAATCTTTTTAATCGGTAGTGCGGGCGACGAAGAAACACTCCATTCGAATGCTTCAACTGAGAGCGTTAGCCTGCATCTCAACCCATTCATAGTTATCCTGCCTTCGCATAGCTTTAAAGAGAGCAAGCAACCTCAAGCAACACATCTATTGTCACGAAACATAAAACTGAGAACGAGAAAAAGCCGCCGAAGTGGTTCACTGGTCAGTCTTTAAGGCTACTGACCGGAAACACGCCGGAAAATTTTCCTACTTAGTCACGGCACTTGTGTAATAACTGAAAAAAAAATTGTTTTCCGTGCTTGGAATTGCACTGGTTC
>JARKHS020036172.1:0-37187 GCA_030143305.2 Amblyomma americanum | reverse complement strand
AAGGGCCTCCCACGCTACAACTCCCATCTCTCCTCGACCAGTGATTGTGACCACTGGCCGATCGAGATTGTCCTGGCCGCGGAGGAGCTGTTACGTTTGGGAACGCCAACAGGCCAAGAATATTCAAGCCACGAGAAGCATCAATCGACAGAAGCTTCAAAGGGCCGTCGACGTGGTTGCGGCGCCACGAATGCAGGTGGTGGCGTCTACAAGGAATCCTTCCCCCCCCCCCCCCCCCCCCCTGCTGTTTACGGGCTGAAACGGCCATCCGCTGCCTGAGAACGGCTTTGGTGAGCCGGTGTCGTCTGTTCTCAACGCCGGACCCACCCGGGACATAACGACGTCCTTCTCCCGGGAGGGGACGGCGGGGGAGCCGGCGAGCGGCGCGGGGCTGCAAATGAGCCGTGGCAAACGCGGCCGTGTTTGACTAAGCCAACGACGCCGGAATCCTCGTGCTTCGAAAACAACCTCGTCTTACCCTAAGTGCTTTTCCTTATACGTGGAACCTTCTGCAAAGTGCAGTGGCAGCCTTTCGTTCCCACGCTACCGCTGTGAAGTGCAGGTGACTGACCTTCGACGCTGCATTGGGGCCCGCTTCGGGCTATTCATCACTGCTGCCTGGACAGCGCGGACCATAACTTGCCAGAAGTGGCGAGAGTGTGTTGTTGGGGACGTCCGGGAAGGCGGATCCTGAAGGCTGGACACGTGATCGACATCACAGTGATTCGACGCATTTTTAATGAACTAAATTCCCCAACTAGGGACCTGGGGACAGGGGACCCTATTTAAGCAGCGATCTGGCGTGTGATCAGCCAGCTCCCGATTCACTCTTTCGAACTATGTAAAAATGTAAATAAACCCTTTCAGTCTCTTCTCCACCTCGAAGCCCATCTCGTCTCTTCGTCACCCCCACTACAGCAGTCTCCCGATCCGGAACCCGGGGACACCGACCTTGGCGAGAGACGGCCCAGGCGAACCAAGGGCCCGCACCTAACAACTGGTGGCAGCGGTGGGATCGAAGCGCAATCCCCCAACGCCGGTGGCCTGCTATGGGGTTGGAGCCCCACACCTAACAGTGGCGGCGGCTGAGGAAGGTCATAACTGTCACGTGATTTCTCCTCGGTTCAAGGTCAAACTCGCGCACACGGCGAAGAAGCTACGGAGGGGAGTAATGAAGCTTTCGCTTAAAAAAAAAAAAAACATACTTGGCGGCTCATCAGGCGGCCAGCAGAGTTTCAGCATGTTTTGGTACTTCGCGGCCATTTTTTCTTCCATGTTCACAGCCATGCGCTCTACGTGCCCGTGGGGTTTTGTGACGCGCCCCGATTTACAAGTACGGAGCATCAGAGGGCTCCCCTCTAAGTGCTCCTCGGAGGAAGCTCATGCAGCAGTACGCACCTGTGGCTATAGCTCATATTGCACAAGCCTTCACGTTAGCAAACGCACGCTGGGCTGCACAACCAGCGCTACGTACCAAGTCTATACTCACCAGTCGTCACGGTGGCTCGGCGGTGACAGCTGCCGCACCAGCTTGGCATGCTGCCGATTCATCGGTGTTCGGAGAATCCTGCCAGACCCACCGCCTCAGCCTCCAAAAGCATCGAAAGCTGTGCTGTGTGAATGGGATTGAGGTCGCTGAAGTTCAGGCCGCAGTTCTTTGCGAGAACGTCGTTATCGGAATCGGGAACAGGATCCTTCGTGGCGCTGGATCCATCGTCACGGCTGATATATAGGGGCATTCAACGTCCGGCCGGCGGTAGTTTTCATTTCGACTGCTGCTGGGCTGCACCGCTCGCCGCCAGCAATCACGGAGTCCCCGTTTACGTCACTTTTGGGCTATTTCGTTATCAGAGTCCGGAGCTTGAATCAGAGAGGCGGGAGATTTCAACTTTGAATCCAAAACTCTTAGCAATAAATGCATTTTTCACTGCCGTACAAGCTCCAACAAAGCCACGAAAGGCCCAATTATCGGATTTTGCTGACAAAAAGAAGAATTGGTAGTTTTCCTCAGTGTTCCTTTAAAAATCACCCTGTATAAAAGGCTCGTAATGTCGCAGCGGCCTACACACAACGCATTTCGAAAATCTCGAGTAACGTGGTCAGAAATATTCAGGGGTGATTTTCTTCTGAAAGAATGGAGCTGTTTATTTAGAAAGGGGGGCTCAAGGCCGTTTGTTGGGGAATTGGGCTATTAAGGGGAAAGTAGGGGTATATTGATACATGAAGGGACGGCATGGGTGGCCTAGCCAAGCATCTCGTGCTGCCCAAGACATGGTTATTATGTGGTGACGAAGCAGCGTCGTGATCTGGAGGACAGGAATTTAATTTCTTGCAGAATATCGTCTACAAGTCCAAGCTGAGGTCAGAATAGGGAGCCCTGCGAGGAGGGCGGCATACGAAACAACAGTATTGAAGAGTGGAGCAATATCTCAGCTAGTTTGGAGCGAAATGAACGCGTGTTACATGCTCCAAAAGAGAGCGTAAGAAAAATTTCTCTGGATACGACTGCAGCATCCAATCAAATCATTTTAGAATCGCCACGGACACGAAAGATGCGGGTTCGATCCCGGCCACGAGGGTCGCATTTCGATGGAGGCGAAGTGCTAGGAGCCCGTGTACTGTGCACGATGTCAGTGCACGTTAAACCACCCCAGCTGCTCGAAATCATCCGGAGCCCTCGCACTACGGAGTCCCTCATAGCAAGGACGTCCGGAATGCGTGTGTCAAATAAACCTTGCTGCGGTCTAGCGTGCTTAGGGGAATCCCGCCCTCAAGGTGGGGTAGTTACGTAACCACATGACTGCGCTTAAGTGGATGCAAGGTGGATGCCCACGTTTATGACCGCGCAGAAATCTCTTATTAGCGCCACACAAGCTTTTTTTTCTTTAATTGCGTTAGGGCAGCAAGCACCTCGTTAGCCAATTCCAACAGGCGCGATAGACACACACACACACACGCATGCACAGCTGTACACTGCAGCGTTACAGGACACACTGTCTGCCACCTTCAATGCACTAACGAAGAGGGCGAACACGAAAGATAAGAATGAGTTCGCATGGCTGTGGCCCGCTGGCAACAGGTATGGGGCCGCTTGAGGCGTCAGCTTGCCGTGAACTACTTCTAATATCAGATAACCACCTCATAGAAGCCCGAACCTTCAGTTCAGCGTACCTTCTTTTTCTTAATCTTCCCATTTTTCTTTCATTGTAGAAAACGGCGCAGCAGTTGATGTCTTCAAGATATATCGCGCTTAGAAGTTAACCCTTGAAGTCGGCGTAGTAGCACTCGCCATTTAAAGTGGCCTTCAAAACCGACACATCAGTGGGCACCGCTAGAATGCAGGCGTGTGTGCGAGTAGCTCTAGTTCGAACAACACGCTTTCTTCGCACAATGGCTCTAAGGGCGTCGGCTCTTCGTGGAATGCGAGTGGAGTACCAATAGAGAGCTGCGCAGGAGTCAAATATTTAGCTGGCCGCGCAGACTCAGCGCTCAGAAGACGCGTCATTAGCTTCGCCACTGGTGGAGCCGTCCTCCAGCACCAAGCTCCGCGATAAGCCATTTCCTCTGCCAACAAGTACGAGCTGTCTGCAGCTGTGATCGCCGCGCGCGCACGAGCGTCCGCACGGCCGGATGCACTATCTTCTGCCCAAGAATTCTTTGCGTGGTCTGGTCGTTGTCTGCAGCTTCTTCTTCTTGGTGGTGGTAGGTCTGGTGGTGGTCCTGGTGGTGGGAGGAGCGTTCAGCTCGTCGAGCGCCTTCTTCAGCAGGATGCTGAACTGGTGCAGGTCGCCTTCCTCGGCTGGGTTCTCCCTCAGCTCATCCGGGTACTGTGTGGTCCACCTCTTCGCGGACCTGTGGGCGGAGCCCGACCACGCTGGGATGAGCTTCATTGCCAAATACTGAAGCAGGAGTCTGCACAGGCAGCGAACGAACACGACAGCATGCCTGCCTACTGACTGTACTTTAGAGAATGGACTGTGCACTAAATACGCCTATACGGGAGTAAAAAGAGAGTAGCGCACTCCCATTCTATAAGACGAAGTGTGCTAGAGGACAGCCCACTCCCCTTTTCACTCCTTTCTGCGCAGACAGCATCAAAAAGATTGTAACGTTCAGCGTGTTGTACTGCGCAGAAAAATGGCCGAGTTTACCCTGTATTTCGTGCAAGACGGTCTGAGTGACTACTGCTCTAATCAACACATGACTCTTGACACAAGGCTGCTCGCTCGTGTCTATATATATATGCCCGTAAAACGCAAGAATGTGCACTGACTGGTGTCTCGTCTCTCTGTTTGAAATAATGTCACGTCCAAGAGAAGGAAAGTGTGGCAGAGGGCTGCAACGAAGTCAGTTGGGCAGCCATTCGGTTACCGCGCACGAAGCCAAATGAGTGACAGTTGAGCGATAACTTCACACTGAAACCGCGTGAAAACTGCTCCTCTGCGCTTCATCGCAATGCAGCTGCGTAAAAATTCGCGCAGAGGAACACGCGGCGCTCACTTGAGGCCCCTCGCATTGCCTCGGCCCCTGAGCAGGCGGTCGATGTCCAGTGCCGGGTTGGGCACGACCAGACGGACGGGGTCCTGCTCCTCCAGCTGAGCCGGTTGCATCGCGTCCTGTCCCTCTGCCTGCTCCAGCTTCTCTTCGGTCTCCTCCTCCTCCTGCTGCGGCCCCTTGGCCACGGAGTCCAGCTCCCGGATGGTGCGCAGCACACGCATCAGGTTTCCGGCCACCTCCCGCTTCAGCGCAGCCGTCTCGGCCTCGTACTCGGGGATGCGCCGAGACCGGGACGCATGCTTCTCGCCAACCTTGCGATGTTGCCCGTCGCCCGCTTCCGACGACGACGACCCGCGGAACCACGAGCTGCAGAAGCGGTGCAGGGGCGCCAGTTAGGGCAATGCATGCTACGTCTCGCTTGGAAGAGGCGGTGCCCCACTGCGGTATATACTAAGGGTACCAAGGAACTGCTAAGCTTAACTGACGGCGTCTATGGTTTATGGTGGTTTGACGTCCCAAGGCGACTCAGGCTATGCATATGGGACGCCGTAGTGAAGGGGTAAGGAAATTTCGACCACCTGCGGTTCCTTAACGTGCACTGACATCGCACAGCACACGGGCCTCTAGAATTTCGCCCCATTCGAAATTCGACCGCCGTGGCCGGGATCGAGCCCGCGTCTTTCGGGTCAGCAGCCGAGCGCCGTAACCACAGAGCCACCGCGGAGGCCTAACTGACGGTGCGATCCCGTCAACGTCACGTGCATTAATTAGGGAAGCCCGATCATGCTGCCCTTAGTTGGAACGTTGCGCATCGTTCGAATAAACGTTCATCCACTTCGGGCTCGATTTCTTGAGATTCGACGCTAATGCGCGCGGTATGCCGAATACGCCGGCCATAAGGACCAGCAAGAATCTGACGCCACAAACGATGCTCGTTTTTGCAGTACGCCACACAGACATGGATGTCTTCCAGCAAGCAAGGTCACCGCAGACACCCGAGTCGCTGCTATGGAGTTCGAAAGCAGCCAAGACAGAGCCAATTTTCAGAGACTATGAGTAAGCAAAATTGCATTGAAGGGTTGGCAGAGGAATGGGAGAGGGGCTAGGCAGAGAAGAAAACTGGCCTTTTTTTATATGTTCGTAAATAGTGTATAGCCCCTCCCTTTGTCCTTCCTCTGCAGTTCTTCTTGCTGTCCTCATCTGTCCCTTTATTCCTGCTGGCCGAATCTCGCGTGCTGTAGATATTAGATAGCAGCTGCCGCGGCTGGCAATATCTTTCCCTTTTTTTGGATTTTTTCATTAATAAACCACTACTACTAAATACACTCGAAAAAACAAGCCGCATACTCATTAGCTACAGGCGTCAACCGGATAATTATCTCTCAAAAGCTCCGGAAGCAAGTTGTCTAAAGAATTTTCGTCATTTGAATTTAAAACTCTGAGCGCGTTTCCGTCCGCGAATAGTGCCCGAGCAAAGGGAGAGATAGGGTACGCGTCAGAGCGCATCTCGTACCTCGTCTGAATGCCTCAACAGGCTGAAGGTCGACCTCTCGTAGAATTTTTCGCTTAAAAGCAAGCAAAGGAATCGCCGAGCTATTGCCATATTATTGCCATACTTTAGAGGAAACACGCCAGCGCACGGCTGTCCCGCTTCGAGATAGGGTGCCTCGATGCCAGCGCCGGGTGGAGACAACTTAAGCGATGCCGCCGCCATCATCATCATCATCATCATCATCATCATCATCATCATCATCATCATCATCACCATCATCAGCCTTACTACACCCACTGCAGGGCAAAGGCCTCTCCCATGTCTCTCCAATTAACCCTGTCCTTTGCCAGCTGCATCCAGCATATTCAATCACAACTGGCCTCTGCCATGTACCGCGAAATGCTCGACTGGTAGCCCAGTGTAGCTCTCGCTGCAAAAGGCCGTTCAAGTTAAAGCACTTTGAAGCGCGCCGAGAGCATGAACGGCGCCGTCACGAACGCTAGCGCCGCTGATCCCGTGTGATTCAATATGGCGGCGCCGCTGAAGTTGTCTCCACCCCGGCGGCGCTGGCATCGAGGCACCCTACTTCGAGAAGTGCTGCAGCGCCGCCGAGAGCCGGCGGCGAGATTGGGCGGCACCGGGCGCATGCGCCTTTTCCGGCTGTCGGCGGCAGCGTTGCACGAAGCCCGGCGGCCACGCGTTGCCATGTACCCTGCAAGTCTGGTGCATACTGTACATATACATAGCTTGCACAGTGAAAGAATCATCCGACGAACGCAGACCTCCTCCCTGTGCGAGGGAACGAATGTAAATTGAGCGCAGCTTTCGTGTGGCGCGCATTGAACGTGCAAACTTCGACCGCGAGAACAGCCAGCATCGAGTATGTGGTGCGCGCTTCATAACTGGTAAATTCGCAATTTCGACTATCGAGTATGTAGTAGCCGTGAAATAGGGAACGCGTCACTGATTAACCTGAATACTCTGCGCCGAAATGGTGAACACCCAAGTAGCTTCTTCTCCTTGGGTACAGATTTTGCACGACACCAGCGCACGATGAGACCCTACACAGCGAAAAGTGGCGAGCTGGGGCCCAGAAAGAGCATGCCGAGGCCGACGCGGCGGGGACACCGATCGGGCCGTGCGCCTCGATGTTCTGTATCGAGGCAGCCTAGCCGTGCGCCGATCTTGATGCCGCCGCAGCTGACGGCAGAAATCAACGTTTCTGTGAACTGTGTTTTAGCAGCACAAAAAGGAAACTAACATTTACTGACAGTGCTATATTAACGCCCCGAGATAACTTCACCCAGCTTAAGAAGCTTAGAGGTAAAGGAAAAAGGTTTGCGCTGAGCTCTGAAGCAGAGCTTCGTCTTCGTCGAGCTGCGTTGCCCTTACCTACAAACTAACCAAGGAAACGTACGATTATAGCGATCTGTGCACTTTCACTCGAGAGCCACAAAGTAACTGTGGGCCCCTCATGCAATGTCCCGCCTGGGGATCCTTGAGGTTCAAAATAAATAAACGCATAATGCTACCGTCCGTAAAGAAAGCTAACATATATGCGCTCTTCTCTGCTTTCAGTCGTGAGGGGCCGATGTTCTCTCGCTGCCGAACCGTTTGATCGCACCGAACGTGCGCTGCTACGATCGGTCCCGATTTGTAGCCCTCGTGGAAGGAATGCACATTCGCAAGAGAAGGTATTGCCACCTAAAGGGCCCGGCCACAGCACGTAACACCTGCGTTTATCCCTGTCTCGAAGCTGTTCGTATAAGCAGGGACGCCGTATAGCTGCTACCTCGCTGGCGTGACGGCACCTGCAAGTTATGTATATGCACGCAGAGTATCGCTATATATGCGCCAGGGAAGCGGGCCGTGCGACGCGCTCTCCTGTGTGTTTTGTGAAGACCGGAACGCATCTCTCTATCACTGATTTCGCCGACGCGTTTCTGGACAACTCGCACAGCCAACCAACATCGGCTTCGTTCAAAGCGTCGCTGTATCAAAATATTGCCACACGCCTGGCCCGCGCTGAGCCACAAGGACTAGGTCGCGTGATGATAGCTCGGGCTTTTGGGATTGAACTCGAGGCCCTCTGAGGTCCCACTCTTCGACTGCCCTCCTCCCGGTTCGTGACAACACCTCTGTTGGTGTCCTGGGAGTGAGTACTCCACTTGGGAAATTTCGTCACCTTGTCGACTTGTCCAACAGCGATGCGAGACTTTTTCAATGACAGTCATATCTGTTTTCACCAATATTTAGATCTACTTGCCGCGAAACTTTTTTCTGTCTTTCTGTCGACCTTCTTATCTTTATGGCCTTCTCCCTGTTTTGGGTCGTTCCTTTAACGGAATAATAAGGGCTACCTGGAGTAAGATTCACAGGTAACAATACGAAAGCATTTATTTTTCTCGGTATTCCAGAGCAAATATATTAACAGTTATGCACATAGTAACGGGCCTTGAGCCAGACTCTTTATTATACAAAACTTTATGTAGAGTGCAAGTATGTCCTCAGAACCTGCTTTATTCTGATCGCAATCAACGTTGTGCTACTTTCAGTGAGCTGCCACTGAGCTTAGCCTATCTCAGTTGGTCGACAAGCAACGAGGTTACCGAGTACACGTCATAGACTGTAAAGGAAACAGCATTTCCGAGGCATCATGAACGCTTTGGTGCAGATTACTCCCACAGATCCCTTACCGGTGTTCCGAAACGTGGTGCGAGGCATTACGTTCGGTTTCCGTGCCGTTGCTGGGGTGATGCTTTCTCAGGGGCGACAGTGGCTGCAGCGGCGGGCCAAGATTGATGAGCTCGACCGGCACTCGGCGGGTCCCCGGCACCTCGTGCAGCTTGATGACCACGTACGGGTGGCCATGCAGGTACGGCTTGGGAGTCGTCGACGTGGTCGTTGTTTTCGTCGTCGTAGTAGAGCTTGTCGTCGACGGTGGTAGTGCTTGTTCACAGCCAATGACTGCATTAAGTCGCAGGGCAAGTTTAGTAACGGCGGTGATTGCACTGTGCGAAACAACGATGGGAAAAGGACACACGCGCGCGACGCAGACTCTCAGTCGGTCCCTCACTGACATAGGCAGAACACTCTGACTCGAAGTAAGCTTACGCGTCCCCAAAGCATCCATTGTTATTTCACCGAGTCCATCTGAAGCGGACCTTGCAACAGCGTAAGTCTCTCCCAGATTTGGCGACATTCAAATGAGCGCACTGCAGGTGAACTTGTATACTGAGTTATTTCCGCCACGGACCTTTCGACTAAAGACGAGCGCCAAGCTAAGGGGGATATTAATCAGAGGTGGCTCAAGCCTCCTCTCTCATCTGGAAAAAATACGTGGCCGGCTGTGCAGAAGAAACTCTGTTAAATAAAAAAAAAGCCTGATGCGCAGTGCTACGAAATATCATCTTCGCACTTTAAATGCATATGTCGCTACAACTGTTCAACGCTGCTGGTGGCATAATGATGTCTTCTTCTGTACTCAGTGGCGCCACTGAGTCGATGGCACCCGGATCGTCACCCCTATGCCTGCCCCACTAAACACATCTAGGGAACCTGATTCGCTGTCTCGCTATCTACTCTACGAGAGATACTTCAGTAAAACATCGCATGAGAAACCTATTTAGAGAAAGTATTGTAGCGCGAAGGTGCATTTACAAAAAAAAAAGGAAATATCTGCAGGTCAAGACAGCTAGGTGAAAGCGGCGCCGAGTACGACAACCGCTCGTCGTCTTCCTCTGTCTGCACCTGTCGCTGAGACACAACACCGCGGACACAGAAACACCGTCCCAGTGGGAAGCGCCCCAGCTGCGCTGCAGAGTCTAACAAGAACAGCACGAGCAACATCAGCGGAGAGGTGTGCGGGTGACGTTGGAGGATCGAGCGCGGCAATCCGTCAGGTCGCGTCGGTGACCTGCAGACGGAGCACGCGGTAAGGGCATGTCAGAGGACAAGAAGTGCTGTCCGAACCCGCGAGATGAGGAAGGGCGAGCCCGGAGAAATGCGAACTTCCCGACGCCGGTGGTCGTAAGACGACTCCTAATAGGTTTGTGACGCGGAGAGGCTCGCCACATTGGCTACGCGATCGCAATTCGCGCGTACTGTATGGATGTAGCGGCAGCGATGTGCTCAGGCCCCAAGGGCAATGTATACCTGCACAAGTGAACATAAAACGGCGAAAATCTGGCGGTGTAATGGTCGGAATGAGTGCGGGCGTAAATAACATGAGGTAGAGCAATGTCCCAGTCACTGTGGTAGGCTGGATACATAAAGAGCACCCGCGGTCAGTTGGGTGCTGACGTAAGCTCATTGGTCTGAGGATGAGACTCTGTGGACAGTTTGTACCGGTATCTACACGACCGGAGGATGTCATCGACAACATCTGAAAGAAAGTAGCGGTCTCGGTCGGTAATTGTCGCGGAGCAGCATGGGGAAGAGTAACACCTTGCAGACGTAAGTATGTACCATCGGTAGAACAACTTGTGCGTAACGGGCACGGTATAGCGTGCCTGCTCGCATAATCGTACCTCGTCGCCTGAAGGCGGTCCACTCAGTCCTCCAGCTGTACAGGTATAGAAGGATATGAAAGGGAGCACGTGGCCTCCGCGCTTCGTGAAGCACTGCAGCCGCCGAGAGCCGACGAGAATGGGCGCGGCATGCGCCGATACAGCAGCCGACCAAGTTTAGTGGGCATGTGACTTTGCTAACCATTTCTACCGAGCGCCGCCACGGTGCCTTAGGGGTTATGGCGCCCGGCTACTGAGCCGAAAGACGCGGGTTCGATCCCGACCGCGGCGATCGAATTTCGATGGAGGCGAAATTCTAGAGGCCCGTGCACTAGTGGTCTTGGCGTCCGCTTCGGCTGCGGGAGGCGGTTGGTTCGGAACCCACCGCCGAACACCCCCCGGTAAAAATGGGTACAAGCCACCCCCGGCCCGGCGCCCGGCTTCTTCAGGGGTTTGTGCTTAGAGGAGGCTCCGCAAACCCCGCTGCGCCCCTTCGTGGGCAAACCCAGTTTCGAACAACTCAGCCTGCAAAGGTGGTTCGTGTTTCCCTCCCAAGTGAAGAGTTCGACTCAGGACTCGTACGCAGAAACCAGCGTAACCAGCGCTGACATCAGCGTTCAAAGCGTAAGCCAGCGCTGACATCAGCGTTCAAACACTAAGGTCCTTCGTCAGAAGCGATTCAGAGTATCACTGCTTTCAGGCTATCCGACCTTGTGAGAAAAAAAAAGACCCGTGCACTGTGGCGATGTCAGTGCACGTTAAAGAACCCCGGGTGGTTAAAATTTCCGGAGCTCTTCACTACGGCGTCCCTCATAGCCCGAGCCGCTTCGGGACGTCGAACCCCCATAAACCAAACCAATTCTTACCGGCTCTAGGCGGCAGCGCTACGCGAAGTGCGGCGGCCGCGCGTTCCAGTGCTCCCCTCATATTGCCTCTATCTGTACGTTGGAAAATGACCTGGAAGAGCGTTAGCAGGTTGAAGGCGCCAGCAGGCAGCACAAATGAATTTTTCCTGCGCCGACACAGATCAGAGCAGGGAATCGAGTGGTGTGGCATGGAGCGGGCCAAGAGAAACAGCGGCGCACCAAATCGTTTGTGCCTGACATTACAAGATGGCGAATGATCGGCAGGTCGTGTAGTTCCTTGGTGACTGCGGAACGGAGACACTGTATCACCTCAAGCACCAACTTTAGCCCGTCAGACTGGGTATTGCGGCACTACAAAGCTCCTTGGGCAGACATTCGGGTTTGTGGCGTTAAAGCCTTCATGACCATTGCAATGAGTGGTAGTGGCGCTGTTCGCCGGTGCCGTTGAGAAGGTCTGAAATGGCGAAAAAAAAATGGTGCAAACTCTGTATCAATCAAGCCAGGCAGCACAACAGTGTTACGTCACAAGCTCCCGTCGTGGTGCAGACGCCCACACTTGTACGTGAAGCTGGACGAATAGCCTTGCAGTAGGCGTGAAGCCCAATGACCAATAGTTTAGAACTTCTACTTGGGCTAGATGGTTCATTGCACTCGAGAAAGGAAAACAGTAGCGCCGAAAAACACACACACACAGCAGAAGAACGACGTAGGACAAGTGACATAGGACCAAGTCGTCCGCTGGGTGCTTTAAGCGAAGCTAGCAAAGACATGGCGGTTGGCCACGACTGAGAAATTGTGAGCGAGCAGCGAACAGTAGAATTTGGCAACGCGCACACAAGCGCCAAACGCTCCAGTTCAGTGGTGTAGAAATTTCCTTCCGGAGGCGAACAGCGTCGGCGTCGTTGGGACTGGCGCAGGCAATGACGTCTTCATATGACCCTGCTGTTGTCGGGATAACGTGGCGACTTAATTGACGAGAAATAGCGAAATCGTCTGAGCATGTAAAAACGCGCGTATCAATATGCCTAGAAATTTTATCTTTGGTAATCAAGAGAAAGTGAAAGGCAGGCGCACTTTCTTTGCCGCCTGCAGCATTCGAAGCGCGAAATGTTCGAGCAGAGAGTGCAGCGTCGCCACCTCTTTTCCCGAAGCCCCGCTGCAGCTGCATCCCCTTCAGCGCTGCACCCCGCTGGTGACGCCGCTGAGTTGTACTGGTGGCATGCCTACCACAGGTAGCAAAGACACCTATGCTAGACAAATGTTTTTTCTGCCCTGCACCTGGTATACGTTGGGCTGCAGCAATTGACCTCAACTACACTGACTACTAGCTTAACGCGCACAGCTCACCATAATTGATAAATAAAACGCATAGTTAATCGTCAATGAGCGCCCCATATCGACCAAGAGTGGCTATACGGATTAATCTGCAAAGGCATTCGCTCTTCCTCATCGCACTGAGATTGAACTTCAGGGCGTACACGCAGCTGACGGATGATAGGCACCGCAGCATGGCGTGTACGTTGCGTCCTCTGTGGCATGCATGCACATGCAGGCTACGCCATTGTAGCCAATTGTGGGCTAAGAAGGACCCACCTCTAACCGTGGTCGGCGCGCAAGTTGTCGTCGTCCTGCGCGTCGTTGTCGACGTCGTCGTCGGCTTGCGAGTCGTGGTCGTCGTCTTCCTCGTGGTGGTGGTGGTGGCCTCTTGGTCGTCGTCACCGCGGGCAGCTCGCAAATGTCGGCGGGAGCCCTGACCGGCGGGTCACGACTGGTGGCCTTCACGTGCGTAGGGTGCGCCGTCCTGTAGACGGCGCTCGACCTGCTGCCCCAGAGTCGCGTGAGTGAGGTGGATTTGTCGTCTGGTTGGCCAGTGCCGTTCGCCTGGTGCTGTTCCCTGTGCTGTGCCTCCTGGGGCATGTAGTCGCCCTGCTTGTACGCGTACTTTTCCTGCGTGGTCGGGGGGGGGGGGGGGGGGTCTTGTCGGCGGGAGGTCTTGCACGTTGTCTCGCTAGTGTGACATGGGAGTTGGCGGACCATCGGCCAACTACCGTCTTTTGGGAGACCTGGCGCCGACGCCGACAGTCAGCCGACTGTTTTAGTCGGCGCAGTGTGACATAGAGCCAGACATCACGACGACATGGTTTTGGCAGACCGAATCGGCCGACTGTTGGCCTAGTGTGACAGGCCCATTAGCCTCCACGTTTCTGCCCCGTAGGTGAGTACCGGTAAGATACAGCTGTTGCACACTTTTTCTCTGGAGGGATATTGGTAAACTGCCATTCATGATCCGAGAGAACCTGCCCCATATGCGCTCCAACCCGTCGTTATTGAATTCACTAAAGCATTCGATACCATTGATGATGACATTCTTTTAAGCGAACTTTCTTCATACGGCGTAACCGGTCCCACCCTAGAATTACTCGGACGCCTATATGAGAGTAAAAAGGGAGTACAAGCTGTTCTCTAGTGCACCCCCTTTTATAAAATGGATAGCGCCAGAGGACAGCTTACTTCCTCTTTTTTTTTTCCTTTCTGTTTAGAGTGTATTTACTGAACCGGTGCAAGTAGTGGCCATATCATCAGATCATTCGGAATCAGAGATCGTTAATATAGGTGTTCCCCTAGGCTCCATGCTCGGCCCTCTCTTATTTTTAATTGCATTAATAATTTACCATCATACGGCTGTGTTTACCTCTCGTAATAGCATCAAAGCATTAACCGGACAACTGAACCAAGACTTAGCTCTTTTAAATGTATGGTGCCAAAATACTAAACTGATAATTAATCCGCCCGAGGCTAAGTACATGGTTTTTAGTTCGCGAAACAAGTATCGAGAGAACATAATGCCAGATTTAACCAACTCTCAAGAAATTCATCCCAGTGACCTTTATACATTCCTCGGTGTAGAGCTTGAAACATTTTTGAAGTTTACTGCTCATATTAAACAAATTAAGCAAAACACTTCACATGGCTTACGGATTCTTCTAAATGCACGTAACTACTTCAGAATTAGTTCCTGGGATCTTGCGTAACAGACTCATCAATCTCCTCTAGAACACACGTGAAATCAAGCTGTTTAATTCATTACAAATAGTCATAATGCTCATGTCAGTCCACTTTCCAATGATCTGCATATTCTTCAGATTAATTTGCAAATAAAATTTAACTTGGGAATCAGTGCAGTTTGAGTTAGTCTTTAATAGTAATTTGCTTTATATTATCGGTAAAACTAGGCTAAATAAAATCCCAATATCACGCGATTTTTTCTACACAAAACTTTCTACTGCCAAAAGTACGTACTAAATACGGTAAACAGACAGTTGGATTTGCACCAATGAACCACTGGAAGAGCCTACCCTTCACCGTTAAATCCTCACTGTCTCTTACTTCGTTCAAGCGGTCGTTACGTTCTTTCATTTTTACCGAGATCTCTTAACAAAGAACATTGCAATGTGTTATTTTCTTGCTGGGTTATGACTGCTGTGCTTTTAAATGTTTTTGCTGCTGTTGTATTGATGTTTACTAATTGTTATTACGGTTATTGTTTGTTCTTTCGCTGTAATTGATGTTTATTCCTTGCGTAGCAAATGTTTACTAAGTACACCTACGTTCTCACAAGAGGTCCCACTAGCATTCTGCTCCGGTACCTATTTCTGTAAACATACTCCGCTGCATTGCAAAAAAAAAATCGTCCTGGTCCGGGGATCGAACCCGGCACCACCTCTGTGGCGCCTGCAGTCGCTCTAGCAACGAAGTTTCTGTAAAAGCTGGATAGCTTTCCTCTGTCTTGGGTGGATGCTAATGACTGCCTAATTATAAACGTGGGATCCCCCAAACGTTAGACTGAAGCGAGAGACACCGTTGCGTACCACTCCAGTGGCGTTCGTTTTTTCCTGCGTCCCGCGGAGTTTGTTCTTCACCCCCGCGACGGCAGGGTGGCTGCCGTTGACCAGGCGGAACTTGACGATGTGCATCTTGTAGCGCTGGCCGCTGGAGTGGCCGTCCCCTGGCGCCGCCTCCCCGCTTCCTCTGGGGCCCGTGTTCACGCCCATGAACTGCGCCCGGCCGTCGCTGCTGCGGCTGCGCAGTTTGGCCGCGCCGCCCCGCTTGAAGAGGTAGTCCTGCGAAAGCGATATTCCCGCTCCAGGAGGACGTCGTCCTTCACGCAGCCACGCGAAGGCAATGCATTCGCGATCAAAGCCGGGGTACAGCCTGCAAACTGAAATGTCTCTCACATGAGTAACAGCGCGACAGACAGGAAGGGACGAAAACACGTGTGCTGTGTTTGTGTCTCTTCCTCATAATTGTCCCGTCGGTCGCGCTGTTATTTACCTGTCATGAACCAACTGGCCCGGCAAATTCCAATCCTGGAAAATGTCGCTGTGGGTTGGCAGGAAAAGCGAAGCGAAGTTCAGATACGGCCGCCTCCCACTGACACACATTCATTCTTCCTTTTCCTTTTTTTTTCGTTTAATTTTATGAATGCAGTGGAAACGCATTCCATATGGTCGATTCGGACACGGGTTGCAGCCATTATATTTAAACGTAAATTGATTGATTGATTGATTATTAATTTATTCGTGGTTTATCGCCATGACTCCAGCCTGCAACAGGGAAACGCATGGAAGGCGGCCATTGGCTGACATGGCAACGCGATGACGCTTAGCGCATTTGTCTTTCAGTTTCAGCTGACTGCTCAATCCTACGATTAGTTTTGCAGAAAGGAATGCATTTGCCTGTATTGCTTAATCGATGTGGGGAACCTGAAACCTTTCAGGTTTTGTGCGGACGCCTTACTTTTCTCTCATCCAGTGAAAGAGACAAGCTCAAAGGGTGCGACCTGCATAATTACTAATGCTTGTGGTCGAAATGGACAAAAAGCAGCACGGCCCTCGGCTCAGCAGACTTATTAGATCACGCGAAGTCGGCACTGCTTGTAACGCGAGCATCACTGCACGTGCCTCTCGGATTTGTAATACTATCTTGAATTACGCGTTACCGAGTAATGTTCACTGGGCGTTGTCAACGAAAACAATGAGGGACACTAATTAACGTAGCCGTTATCGCTTCGGCGGTGACTGCGTAGATCCTGCCGAGAGTGGGCCACCTCTATCAGTGGCTTGAACTTTCAAGGCAACCACTGCGAAGTAGCGATAAATTCCAAGTGAAATGAAACTGATGGTCATGTTAACCGTTGTTTTGTTTTGTTTTTACAAAAGCTTTCATAACACCGTTTTTTTTTTTGTTCTCGGCAGTTAGTGACGGATCGAAGAGGAAGCAAGCATGTCTCGAATGGTTCAGGAGGAAATCTTGTAATCTCTGTTCGCAGCCAATAATCGGTTTATGCAAAAAAAAAGAAAAGCCACTATCTGTTCTTTTTTTAATTCAACAGAGCGGGCCCGGACCAGCTAAAAACAAATGCTCAAGTACTTCATGGTTCTGTTGTCTTCTCAGCGTCCGCTGACAAAATTTCCTCCGAACCCGGGGGTACGCCTTCGTCATTCTTTTACCCCGTCTCTTTTGAAGTCTTATTTCGGCGTTGTACCCTTTGTGAAAAAAAAAAGTAATAAATGTGGTCTTCACCGAAGAAATCTCCTAACGACAAGTGCTCCCGATTGGGGCATATGTTTCTGAAAGTGGATATTGCGTTATGGTTAAGAGCTTGATTAAATGCAAAATATCAGCACTATCTCAGTTTGCTGCGGTGCTGGCGGAGTCTTTTCATGGCTGGCTAGTGTAGGGCTTTGTACGAGACACTAAGTGCGCAGAGACGCGTTGGCGAGGGGTGGAAATAAATATCTGCGCTCTCACATGTCCCGTTAAATGCACCTTGTTCCCGTTTGGAATTACGCGCAGTTGACATATCCTTGTCGCTTGAGTGACTCGTACAGCTTCCGTGCTTTAGCATGCGGTAACTTCCGCGCAGTGCGAAACAGAACGAGCGTGAGGTCTTATATTGCACTCTAAACACGAATCAGCCTATATAGGAGCCAAAAGTGCGTAAGCTGTCCCCTAGCGTACTCCATTCTAGGGGCAGGGTACGCTGCTCAAGTTCACTAAATATACTGCTCACTAAATACACGGAATACTTACTCTTGGCAACGGACGCATATTCCCACTGCCAAGCGCAGTAACTTTGTGCAGTCAGCAATGGGAGGGGGCTTCTAAAAGCGGCACCGGAGGCCTCGAAGTTAGCGGGGGTTAAAATGTCGGTTGAAATCTTCGTAGCTGCTAGAACTTGGCATGTATTGAAGAGGGAATTCGTCTCCGTTGCCAACCGCAAGTATTCCGCAATTTCGGTCACCTTGGGCAGCATACCCTTAAAGGAAGTGCGCTAGAGGACACCTTACCGTAACCCTTTTTACTCCTTCAGTGTACCGGCGTTATTATTCCCCCCTTTTTCTTTTTGTGGCCCTGCGCTTGCGTCGCACCTTAACGAAGTCGAAGAGCTCGTCGTCGTCTTTTCGCTCCTCGCTCGCAATGTGCCTCGAAGGGTCCTTGGAGAGCACCTCCTGGGAAGAGGAGAGAACACGACGGGAGTACTGCACTGCAGTGGACACGCTGCTGACGCTTTACTATCGGCCTTTCCTCTGCAGTGCAATAACTTCAATCAGGCGGAGCAATTGCCAACAGGCCACTCACTAATCACTATAAGAAGGCCCATTATTCGTGGAGTTGTGCGTTAGCAGTCGCATTCTCTTTTCGATGCTGCTGTTGTTACGGACGTCACTGGGAACGACAGTATGTGATGAAAAAAAAGATGACCTTATTTGCAATTTTTGCTCTGCATGAACATAATTCTAGGGGTGAGCAACAGAACTCGGGAGAATTTTAAAATAAATACTAGTACGTCTACGATGAAATGTATCTCTAACTGTTTGGGAAAACCGATAGCCGAGAGCCACCCAGAGCAGCTCAGACGGCACGCTAAAGCACGGAACCAGCGGATACGGCGGCGTTTTTTAAGCTGCAACACATCAGTGCGCGCGGCACAGTCGAGCGTAGCCAAGCCTCCGATACTTTAATGAACACAGCCTCTCACTCAGCAGCAGCCGCTGTCACCGCCGTGCTGCCACCACTCGGTGGTTCCAGCTGCACAGTCCTGAGCCCCTTCTTTGCTTCCACTGGAGTCTTTTCAATGCCTTCTCTATACTCGTACACCGACAACCAGCCCGTGTACGTAAACACACCGCGCACCTTCGCGTGGCGCTAGTCAGTTGAGTACGTTAATTGGCGTCAAGATAGACGACCGACTTTCGTGGCTTCCGTGGCAACAAATTTGTGCAAGCATTGCACCTGCAGCGAGGCCTCCTCGGGGGAGGTCCCCCTGTCTTCCGAGGCGCTCTACGCCCTGCCGCTAGGGCAGTTTTTCTTTTTTCTTTTTTTCTTTTTGCGGGGGGGGGGGGGGGGTGGCTTCCGCGCAAGGCACAAGTCAGCGCCACCTAAACTGGCACCTGCAGCCGCTCTCACTGCGCCACATTGCGCGGCTCCCGAGTGCCGGTTCCTTGTTGCGCCGCACGGCAAACTTGTCTCGAGAACTTTTCGGTGCGTCACCTGTGCCGCAACACCTGCCACCGCGTCCGCTACACTTCCGCAGCCCCCGTCAGATCAAGGCGCTCCTCCAAGGAGTTAACGCCGCACTGCCCACCGGCTGCAATAAATGAAGATCTGTCGGGTGAATTTACACAGACGACGGATTCGTCCTCCATAACGGAAAGACCGCGGAGAGGGATTGGCGCACAAGCCTCCCCGTGCGTTGCAACTACTTCTCGACTACCCGCACTGCCTTTTTTTTTTTCGTATGCGTAGCCAGCTCCTCCTTTGCACTTGCACACCGGGCTGTGACGACCCCCGCGTACTGCGCGGATCCACACGAGACGTAGAGGCAAGGAGACACCGTTTGACTCAGAACAAAAACAAACATATCCAACAATTACATGTTAACGAGTGCATGATGCAGCGGCTGAGGTGCCCAAGCTTACAAGCTGCGGCGTTGGCGTCGGAGTCAGAAGGAACGGAGGGGCTGCGGAGTGGACCTTCATGTAATCGCAGTGCTAGCAGACAAGGAAAACAAGGAGGACACAAACACACACTTGCGCTGATTTTTTTCGGCACGGATCAACAGAAAACACGGAGAAGGAGCCCTTTGTACAAGAAATGAACTCATGCAGGGTATGTTGCTGGGCGAGTTGGTAGTGATCGAACATCATGGAATCGCAGCGCTAGCAGACAAGGACACAGGGAGGACACAAACACACACATGCGCTGAACTGTCTACTTTGTCACAGCGCATGTGTGTGTTTGTGTCCTCCCTGTGTCCTTGTCTGCTAGCGCCGCGATTCCATGATGTTCGACAACTATACCAGCTAGCACAGCAACATACCCTGCATGAGTGGACCTCGTTTGTTCGCTCAGGCTTGTCTTCTCTGCGATGGCGTGGGAGTACAGCCTCGCCAGCGGTGCCGCCTTGCTCGTCAACAAACTGACTGGCTTTTTCGCGCTTTTTTTCCCCGTCCCTTCGGGCGATTCTTATTTGCGGGCTGCGGAGTCTCTCTCGCCCTCCTCTTAGCGCCGGCGACTGCTGTGTCCTCCGTCTTCCTCCCGCATTTTGCCACCGGCTCGGGCCTTTTCTCTCTGGCCGGCGCCACTGTCACTCTTGCCAGGGGGAGGGTGCTTGACCAGTTGATTACTTAAAGATGACGGCCAGGCTGTCAACCTTCAGACCTATAATGAGCCTTGGCCCCCGACACCCGGAGATTCCGGGAGCCATATAGTCTGTCGTTCAAGTGGGTCCTGGGTCCCACAAAGGGAACATGTCGCCGGAGATAGCGACTCTCTGGAGACGCGCAGCGCACTGTCACAGTGCGCTCTGCCCAAGGCACGGTGTATTATATTGTCACGAAATGGTCACTGCAATCCGGGTGCAGAACGACAGCGAAAATGGCGTCTAAACAAAGCTCTTGATTTGGGCCGACTTGCGCCCACAATGGACTGAATCACTCGGCGGCGGCGTAGTAGCAAGCGTGCTCGACGGTCGTCGAACTGAATGCCCGCCGCTGTCGGCTGTGGTAAATTTAAAGCTGATAGCGAACTTTCGAGATAAAGCGTGCAAAGTTACTAGAACATTCTGGAACAACGTAAAATCAGCTCTGCCTGGATGCGATCAATCGAGATAAATCTGGTCGCGTCTTGCATCGCAAACAAAGCTATAAATAAGCGGCGTACCGGAAGCTTCGAAGAATGGACAAACGAACACTACAGAGATTCGCGGCAATATTCTTACACCGTGCCCCAAGGTCATGAAAAAAGCTGGCTTCTCCTAACAGCTCTGCAGCCTAGTGGCGAAGGTCGCTTTAACGACCTTGAAAAGCTAGCTGTTAAATAATTGATATAATATTCCTTGCATAGTTCCGAATATAACGCGAGCTGCATTATGAAGCATTGTTTGATGTCTCCCGTGGAATTTCGTGGATTCTTCATTCTCAGAACGTGGAATTTAATATTTCGGCCGCAAAAAATTAGGGCTTTAAACATTGCTTCGATCGTTTCACAAGTTGGCCGAGTAACCGCGTTAAAGCGCCTCTGACCTGCATGCGACAAGCACACAACATCAAACGTCTAACATTTCACACGTAGCGTAGCTCTGCCTTTGAACTTGCCAAGAAAGCACACATAGCCACGCTCTTAAGCGTGAATGGGAATTGGATCTTCGTCGCCAACCCGCCGCGGTGGCTCAGTGGTTAGGGCGCTCGACTACTGATCCGGAGTTCCCGGGTTCGAACCCGACCGCGGCGGCTGCGTTTTTATGGAGGCAAAACGCTAAGGCGCCCGTGTGCTGTGCGATGTCAGTGCACGTTAAAGATCCCCAGGTGGTCGAAGTTATTCCGGAGCCCTCCACTACGGCACCTCTTTCTTCCTTTCTTCCTTCCCTCCCTCCTTTGTCCCTTCCCATACGGTGCGGTTCAAGTGTCCAACGATATACGAGACAGATGCTGCGCCATTTCCTTCCACCCAAAACCAGTTATTATTATTATCTTAGTCGCCAAGTTTGTGTGAGTCAAACTAAGTGCTGATTCCTTCCTGGCGCCTTCTGTCGACGATATGAGGAGTCTCGTCAAGCACCTTTTTCCAACCACCGATCGTGCAATGCGACAGAAGAAGCTGCAGCTGCCGATTCCCCAGCATATGTGCAGTCAGGCCGGAATGAAACGCGAACAGCACTTGTAAGCAAAATAAAATATTCTACTTGTGCAGTTTCAGCTGCAATATACAGCTATCTTGTTTCATGTTTCTGGGCAAAGGTTCTACCGAAGTACACACTGACAAACCGGTTTTAAAGCAATGGCTCGCCGCAAAGTAGATACAAAAGTACGGAATATGCGTGTTCGCGCTTCATTCCGACCTGACTGTACATGTTGCGTATGTTACCATGCCGACCCCCAGTCGCCTCGTGTATGCGCTCGAGAAGCCCCACGTAGTGTCATTCAAATAATATGTCCCTGCATAAAGCTTATCCAAGCCACGTACACGGCAGGGTAGGCCCGTAAGAGGGCAGGACATAAACGTTGTGGTCAGAAAACCTTGGTCCTGCACTCTTCACGCTATGTATGCAGACTATTCACAGCTGCACTAAGTTCCAAGTGGGCATTTGACCCCAAAAATCTCGACGTCACCTCAACCTCAAAAAAAAAAAAATTTGCCGACCTCACTCAACCTCATCAGCTGAGGTTGAGGTCACCCGAGACGCCCTCACCTCACTTTTCCTGAGGCCACTAATGACCTCACTCAACCTCACATCAACCTCAAATTTTGAGGTTGAGGTCGGCTGCTCGACCTCAGAAAACAAAAACAAAAACCGATTAAGAAATTTTTCAGCTAAAAACAATTCTGAGAATCCTGTGAGACAGGAAAGCCAAAATGATGATGGTGCCATTGTGATGACTAGTTATTACAATAGCGGCACTAAGCGGTCTGTAATTATTTAGTAAGGTGTGTACAGACACTTTTTATGGCACGCAATAGGAGAAGCTTGTAATCAGGGATGAACCCTTGGAGAGTTTAATTATGGCCTGAGGGCAGGGGTGTCCCTTACGCGGTTACCACCAGTACGTCGGACAAACTTTTTTCATGAAGTTTGCTTCACTAACTAATTGATGATGATTATGGATTTTTATGGAGCAAGGGCATCTACGGCCAAAGAGCGCCATGGCACAAGGTATAACTAATTGTAAGCTTATCAGTGTCAATATTCGGCAACTGCTTCGCGTATACTTGTTCGTATAGGAAGCCTCTCGCTCATTCACGCACGAACCGGCAGTTGACAAACACAGACCTTCCACATTATCTACCGAAAATCGGGAGGGGGGGGGGGGGGGGGGTTAGGGGGAGGTACTCACGATACTCTACTAGAGAATAGCGAATGTACAGAAACTGGTCGCCGATGTGCTTTCCATGTGACGGCTACGCAGACGCATATCAGTATATTTCGATTTTTTAGCTCTATCCGGCATAGCGACAGCACTCAGCGTAGATGAAAATTTTGCCACCCAGCAAACGCTCCTTTCAATCCTCTGTATGCTGCTTTCGAAAGCAAGCTGCGACTGTAGTGCACCATCAAGGGCGCGTTGTATTTATGTCTATGTAGAAGAAGCGAGCAGCTTCTTTTGTTAATGTGAAAGCATTAGATGGCTCAATTTGACGGTCATATTCGCAAAAAAGTGCCCGCAAGAAACGGCACCATGCGACGTCACGAGCCGACGAGTCACGTGATGAAGATGATGACGTCATATCGTTAATTAATGACAATTAACACACACTGATCAACACGCCTAACCAATGCTTATTAATGTAATTAGATAACGCTCAGACTAATTAGTATTAGTGATGACATCATATGAGTGTGACGTAATACCAGGCCACGTGACAGCGATGTAATGTGATGTCAAACCTAGTCACGTGACGACGATGTAATGTGACGTCATGCCAAGTCCCCACCCACCCCCATTTCAAGGTCCATATAGATCCCACGTTACTACACATGCGCGCATGACGCAGTGCGCACAGCTCGGTCCACATTAATGACATTCGGATTGTCCAGCAGGTAAACGCGCCAGTTCTAATGTGTGAAATACTGCAACGACCATGCGACGACACATGCTGTTGACCCTCGAGGTGATGGCGATGATGATGACGATGATAATAGTCTATCTTTACGAGCCCGGGGAAGTCGATATACGGTTGCCAAATTAAAGTTTCCAGAATATTGATTAAATATTGTGCATTACCAGCAACCGAAGACAATAATTCTGCGGGAAAACAGGAATAATTGCAGCTAATAATTGATGATATTGATGTTCTTGGGAGGTCAAGACCTTCCCCGTTTCCGCCACTTCCCTCCAGGTGGCAATGGTGATGGTTTCGAAATCCTGGGAATTCTCCGTTGACTCGATGATCCCGCGGCACTTTGCAGGAACGGGCTAAATTACGTCTTCGAGCACTGTGCCGACTATTGAAATCACACGGGCCAAAACAACTGGCCTAGAGTGGGCAGCGTGAACCGCTCTCTGTCAAAAGCACCACGGTTCTCCGCTCAAATTTCGCCGCAGCAAAATCTTTTTCCAGCCCCCCCCCCCCCCCCAAACCCAGGACAGGAAAAAAACGCCTAAATACTATACGCCTGCACAGAATTCTGGGTACCATTTCGTCAACCAGTTTGAGACAAGCTGCTTTGAGTCGATCACTTGTTTTCCTTCAAAACTGAACTAATCAATGGTACCCCGGCATCCTCGAAGTTTTTTAGGCGCGACCACTGCGCGAGCATTCTGCGAAGCCGTTTGAGTTAAAGGAAAGATAACTTTAAATTAAAGATAACTGTGTGAGCAGTGCCTGGTCGTCTGCAAGGCAGGCCGCCAACCTAACTGATCCCATACGAGAAAAGAGAAAAAAATGATTATAAACGCACAAACAAAATCGCGCACTAAAATCAGAAGCTAACAACAGTGTGTCCCATTAAACGTCATATTAGAACGTTTGAAACATTGACTTGGCAGCGCAGCGCCAGCACGTAATCAGTTGTATTCACACATCTTCATTAAAAAAAGTGAAAGGAATCAGCTACCAAATCATCATACATTCACTGTATTTTTGCATATTTTACCGCTGTAACACCGCTATGCTGGTACGTTTGTCCCATGCTGTGGTATTTCGGCATATGTGAATTTCCGAGAAGGAACAAGGAACAGAAGACCAAAGAGAGGTTGTTTGGAAGGATATAAAAGTGAAATTATATTTAAATCTGCTTGCATTATGGAACGGGAATAGATACAGAAGTGGGGTGAGATTCGAAGGGGGAAGACACCGATCAAAAGCTTCGACGGTGTTATACAGGTTTTTCTGGCTTCGTTCTCTTTTCATCGAATCTGCATGCATCCTTGTTAGGAACTACCTGAATCACATTCTCTCTCCTGTACCGGCTGCTCCAGTTTCTGTTAAGTCACCGTGTAATGTACAGCAGGATCCCCTCTATTCGACTGCAAGGCAAGAGCCGTGACGTCAGCGCCGGCAACGAGCATGAACACGAAGCAGTCTTGCTTTGGGCCATCCGCGCTGCGACGAATTTATAGCGTGCCTGCTGGACTGGACTTTTTTTATTTTCGGCATCAAACAAAGCTACAGCGGGTCAACGTGAGAGTTACGTGCTTTGCGCGCTTCCGGGAGTTTGAGCCGACCGGCAGGAAGCCGGGTGCTACGCCAGCGAGGCAAGGGGGAGTGATAGTGGCGTGCTGTGACAGTAACACTCCTTCCGGGAAGACCAAAGGGGTGCGTCTTCCTGTAGGCTCGGACTGATCGGACATTACGGCGCAGCACCGGAAGCTAAGAGGGAACCGTGGCATCCGGTTGTCCAAACAGGGGAAACCGAACACTAAGCGTCATTGCATGAACACAGCGGTGATGCGCTGCAACTCCGCTTCGGAAGCGGCACTCGACGGAGTAAGACATGGCAACTGCAAAAAGTCTCGACCTCAAAATTTCGACCTCACTCAACCTCAAACTAACGCGTGAGGTTGAGGTCTGATTTGCTGACCTCACTCACAAAATTTCGAGCCGTCGCCGATCTCACCTCAAATTTACCTCTCGACGTGAGGTTGAGGTCGATCTCATGAGGTCGAAACCTCATGAGGTTGCCCACCTCTGGCACTAACAGTGCGTCATTCTTTGGGCGAACCGTTATCCTGCTAGAGCTTTTAAGTGCAGTGGGAGCAAATGAAGGTTCTGTGCACATTTGGCGCTCAGAAATACGGGTGCCGTCTCTTGCGTCAGTTTCTGCTGTCTTCTGCAGCTGTCCCTCGACAAAAAGCGTCGCGTTGAGAGCGCCGGAAAAGCGCGCAGAGCTGCCGACTGCTCGTCACCTGTTCGTCGTACGCCAAACCAGAACTCGATCGAGGAAACAATCGGCGGAAGAAGTCTGCTTTGTTTGGAAATTGACTCGATCGATTCCTGGCTCTCAAAAGCCACCACGGGTGGCTAACGCTTGGTGCCACGGACGCGCTGCACTGTCGACACCTCACTTGGCTTCTGCCGGTTGAGATCAGCGGAGCATGCCCGTAGCCCTCTGCGTTTCACTGTCACGGCGACCGCTTAAAGCAGCGCCGGAGACGAGCATGCCTAAATATGAGGCACAGAGATACCCTAAGCTGAAAATAATTAAAAGCGCTATTGTGGTTATTTGTTTGGATACTTTGTCGCAACCATTAGTCACCCCCGACAAGAGAAAAAAAAACAGTTATTCCTTAGACAGTAATAGCAAAGGCACGTTAGCATCAGTTCTCCTTCGCACCAACCATTCGTCGCAGGGCCTAAGCAGTGCAGGTAGTCCAAGTTTACCTACTTAGAGATTAGGGTGCATGCACTCTAACCCATAAATGGCTAGAAGTGCTACATGGACTAGTACAATGCCTGAATATGAGGCACAGAGACACCCTAAGCTGAAAATAATTAAAACCGCTATTGTGGTTATTTGTTTGGATACTTTGTCACAACCATTAGTCACACCCTACAAGAGAAAAAAAACACAGTTATTCCTTAGACGCTAATAGCAAAGGCACGTTAGCATCAGTTCTCCTTCGCACCAACCATTCGTCGCGGGGCCTAAGCAGTGCAAGTAGTCCAAGTTTACCTACTTAGAGATTAGACTGCACTCTAACCCATAAATGACTAGAAGTGCTACATGGATTAGTACAATGGGGACTAGTTGCGCTGTCACAACCATTGCACCATCAAGGAGCAACAGTCAGACTAACTTCAAGGGAACAGGCTTTGTGTGCACATCATGGCGGAAAGGTTGCCCAAACGCGAGCTAGTTTCAGGGCTTCGCTTGCGACTTTGCAGCACGGGCCACGCCACCTGGTGCTCCTCGTAGACCTGGTGCTGCACGAGCAGGTACGGCCGTCGCCCGTCGCCTGCAGACTGCGCGGGCGAGGCGAGCAGCGCCATCAGCAGGAGCATGCAGCAGCATCGTGCGAGCGTAGCCAGCGGCCGCCACGGGCTGCTGCTCCTCGCCATGCTCATGAGTGGGTGCGGAGGGCTGCCAGGGGCAGCGTTGGCCAAACTGCGTGGAGACAGGGTTCATTTAGGGGCTCCGTACCACTTCGTCCCAATCATGGCGGCTACGCAACGGCTGATGAAAAGAAGGCGCGGCCGTTCGCAAAATCGTACGATAGCGCAAAGGAAACGAGAATAGAGGGCGCTTTACAACGCCGCTGGCGCCGCCACGCTGCCGTCTGCAGAAACTGCGCACTGGTGATCTGCTGGCAGCGAGGTGAAACCGACGCGAAGGCCAAAAAAAATGAAAAGTAGCGCTCATATCACGCGACAACAGAGCAAATGGGGCTTTTTATGTCGCCTAATGGCAAGAAATTACAAAGTATCGGTTTTCAAGCTACGTATTGGTAAATGTCTGCTGCGCGAATGGGACGAGGTCAGATAGTTGGAACACTTACTACAGGCACAAGCGCAGGAGTTCGACCTTCAAACTTTTGCGCGAATCAATCCCGACAAGTTTTTACCGAAGTATTAGTAGAGAAGTGGGGTGTGCGTTCGCAGCGACCGCACATATTCACGTGACGTCACGTGAATGCCCCCTGGATAAAAGATTACAATAAAATAATCTAGGTTATGATCTCTCGTACAAATTAGGTAGAGTGGTCGTAGAGATGAACGAGGCTCCTGGGTTTAATATGTGCGGATGATATTGTACTATTAGCTGATATCCAGGAAGATTTACAGGCCCTGGTTAATACTTTTGCAGGAGGAGGAGACGTTCTATGCTTTACTTATACCGCCATGAAGTCAAATTTAATTATATTTAACGATTCCACCGATCAGGTGCTTACAGTACAAGGACATGAAATGCCCAGACTGGCAGAATACAAAAATCTCGGAATGTGGGTAAACGAAGGACAGACGTAGATGGTTTATGGTTGTATGGTTTGCGGTTTATAGTTATAGTTTATGGTTTATGGCTTACAGGGGTTTAGCGTCCCAAAGCGACTCAGGCTGTGAGAAACGCCGTAGTGAACGGCTCCGGAAATTTTGACCGCCTGGCCGTTGACGGAAAAGATTGAAAAGCACGTAGGTGAAAAAGCACAAAAGGAATGCTAGGGAGAAAGAGCGCAGAGTTTCCCCTATAATGGAGCGTAGAGCATTGTGGGTATACAGCAGGTATGGAGTGCTGAGAGGTATTTGGGAAGGAATAATGGTGCCAGGGCTTACTTTAGAGAATACGGTTTTGTGCCGAAAGGCATAAGTTCAGTCGAGACTAAAAATAAATCAGAGATCTGTTGGAAAATTGGTACTAGGTGCCACAGCAAAACCACAAACGAGCAGTACAGGGGGACATGCGCTGGGCATTGTTTAAAGCAGCAGAAGCTCAGAGTGAAATATTATACGAAGAACGCCTGAGGAAATGGGACGATAACAGGCAAGCAGCTAGAGTATTTAAATACTTGCACAGAAACCGCGTTGACTCACAGTGGCGGGAAAGGTCTGTAACTAAAGACAGAAATCAGGATGGAGGAGTAAAGAGCTTTAATGAAAAAATTCACTGGACAGTTAGCACTGTGTAACGTGAGAGTCAGCGACAACTGTTAAGGTATCTGTATTTTACTATATGTTGAGGTAGTGAATATGAGAGCGAGCTCTCCTCTCCAGTCCGCCCGTCTAGGCGCGCCGTCACTGCGAGGACCCTCTCTTCGGGCAGCGCGTTTCGCAGTAGCTGCAATGGACTAAGTTCTACTGTGACTGAATATGCGCATAGTTGGTGACTTCTGGAGTGGACTGTGCGGAGTGAATGTGTGCAAGATGGTGACTTCGGGAGTGGAGTATGTGCTAGTATAAGTGACTGTGCGCATATCGGGGCAGATCCGACAGGTTTTAGGACATTAGTAACATAGCAGTGACGCTACGGTGGAACAGTTGCCGGCAGAATAAGCAAGGCTAATCTCATCTGTAGCGTTCAACACCTCAACTCAACTCAACTCGCAGTTGCTGCCGCAGATGAGCCGTGCTGCATTCCTCCGTTCTGGCCACACCCTCCTTCCACGACCACTGCCTTCCGTATGGTTCCCGTGGTAACGACCCTCCGGTTACGCATTCCTACGCTCTTGTCACACCCTTCTCCTTCCACGGTAACCATCCTCCTGCTCCTTTACCACCCTCCGGGTGGTCCTTTGGCAACCACCCACCGGTTTCGCCTCCTTACCCTTTTTCCTCGATTACTATCCTCCGGTTAGGGATTCCTCCAGTATCCTCCTTTCACGGTAACCCCCTCCGAGTTGTTCCCATGGCAACGAACCGGTTACGACTACTACTACTACTACTACTACTACTACTACTATATTACTATTACTACTACTACTACTACTACTACTACTACTACTACTACTACTACTACTACTACTATTACTACTACTACTACTACTACTACCACTACCACACTACACTACTACTACTACTACTACTATGATGACGACGACGACGATGACGCGAAACCCAAAAACGGGCGCTTAACAACTGTTACTGTAAAAGATATATCTAGTGTGGTGGTACGTGCCACCACCCTGTTTCAAAGAACACACTCCTAACATCCATCCATCCGGGCGCCATTTGTTGTCGAGCGCGTGGCTTCAGCTACAGCTTCAGCAGTGCAGGCGGGAGCAGGAGGCGATAATCACTTTGGACACGCCGGCGACTTTTCCCAGTGCTCCACATACAGCAAAATCGCGGCCGCTGTGACGTCGGTGAATGCTCCCTGGGATAGGAGGGGGATGGCATTGGCTTCAAGGAGGCGGCACTTACTTCGCGACGCGGGTGCACAGTCGTCCTGAGCGCGGCCTCTGGTCTGCCGCTGTGGTGCGGCCACCGCAGAGCTGCCTGCGCAGGGGCAACTGTTCTTCCGGCCCGCCAACCGAGGAGCCGAGGCCTGCGCTGCGCTGAGGAGGAGCGGGAACGGCGAGCGGAGCACTGCCTCTTCCTCTTCTTCACCTTCACTGCGGTGGGCACGCAGTGATGATGCGTCTCTGCCTTGGAACACATATTCACTTATTCATATATCCCTGAATATATGAATTCTAGCATGTAAACTCGGTGGGCTAAAGTGGCGATTTGAAATGTTGATAATGTAAGAATAATGAGTGCATTTCTCTTTTATTACGAGGAAAGGAGCAGCTGCGAAAAAGCTGCTTAAATTAGCTGCTTTTCGAGGCGGCTACCCCGGTACTTGATGGCAGTTGACAACATGAACAGTTACAAGCGAGCGCTTACACAGTCGGATAATTAATGTGTATAATTATCATCAAGCTAGACAAGAAGATGTAGCGTTAGTATATCAGGTTAAAACACATGAAACTAATGCTCGTCGTAACGTCATGCTCGGCGATGACGTTAGTTGTTACTTTTTGGTCTCGGAAACCGGCCACGCGATCAACTGGGATCAGGTAATAAAGATATTGACAACAGGAAAGAACACATTAGCACGGCAGAATCTTGAGTCTCTTATCATACAGACATCGTCTAACAAACTAAACAGGAACGACGGAACTCTACATCCTATCTATGCTAAATCATTAAAAACGCTACTGGGTGCTACAAAAGAACGGATCCGTGTGCCGATTGCTTCATAGTGAACAAGGGAGCCGTAGTGCTCCCGAAACGTCTTTTCATCTTTATTGAACTTGGCCAGTGACCAGTACTCCTCATCACCATGATTCCTGACCAGACGGTATGCCGTCAAACCCTCGACTGCATGAAAAGTTTAATGTCATTGTGCTAAAAGACACGGTTAGTATGTGTAACGATATTGCCATTTAATTTCAAAATTTGCTGTTTAGTACCCTACGTTTTTGACAATAGAATAATAAAGGCTGACACCGGTAAAGGTGTCAGCCTTTATTGGCGCTTTTCACTTGTGTGCACAGGCAAGCAAAAGCACCGGAGAAAACATGCAAAGGCTTTTTTAGAAACATATTTCGTAGTGACTTAAAAGAGCTAATTGTTTGAGCTTTACCACTGTTTGTAAATAAACTGGGGAGCAAAAACTATGTTTAAAATTACCGCCCGTTATCAGTGCTACCAGCTATTTAAAAAGTAAAATAAAAAGAAATCGAAAAAAATATGTGAAATACTACGTAATTTTACGATAAACGATACATTGTCAGCACGTCAGTTTCACTTCCACCAAGACGTGTCCGCAGAGTTGGCTGTTCTAACCCAGAAAGAGTTCATCATCAACAAATTCTAAGACAAAAATTAACTTTAGGTGAGCATATTGACCTTTCATAAGTTTTTAGACAGAATTAATAACAATAGTCTGCTCGTCAAATTAGACACTATGGTTTTCGAGGCATTTTCCTTACACATTTAGTAGCATTTCTGAGCACAGAAGACAATGCATTTCCATTAGTGAACAGCAATCCACGTCCCGAAGCACAATGCTAAGCTACATAAAGTACGTCTCCCCATATCTCACCCTGAAAAAAAAGCCGAGAGAGAGAAAATGAACACCATGATCAGAAAGACGCACAAACAGATACTGGGGGTACCATTACAACAGAATAACGGCCTGAGGGGCGAGCTGGTGCATGATGAAATGAACGGCGGTGCAAACAAGGACACTTTCTCTCTTTCTTGTTAGTGTCCTTGTTTGCGCCGCCGTTCATTTCATCTTGTACCATTACAAACCTGAGATGAGATACAGGATTTTCCGCAAACTCTCGGAGAACAAGTAACAGTCAGCCCTATACCAAGAAACATGCATCCGGTCTCCCATGAAAAGAGAGAAAGCGTTGCAGACAAAATTCGACCGACTATCCAGGGTGGTCTTTGTTGATGCTGCCGAATGTTAAGGACAGGCAGCACATGATTGCGCTTGTCGTAGATAAGAAAAACAAAATTGTAACTGGTGCTTCCCCCTGTACCCAGAGTACAGAGTAAGCGGAACACATGGCCATTGCTTTGCCACTGGCTTCCACGCAATCTCGGGTGGTTGTTACGGATTCCAAAAATGCGGCTTGAAACTATACGCCAAGGGTAGAATTTTGCTGCCCGCATATCAAATTTTAAGGCAACGGCCATCGACCCCAGCGACTGCGGTTCCCGAAGGAAGTCTTGCTGTACTTCCTTCGGGAATCCGGCGTGCATCTTATATGTAAATAATTTATGCCACAGGGCACGCTGTCGCAATAAAAAAAAAACATACCCGACACTGCACGCGGCCACTTGCAACACATGTGGAGAGAAAGCTAACCTATATCGCATGATTTGGCTATGCCAAGACAATTCCCAGTGTACAACTACAGCGGAGCCGTGGGAGGCTATGCTGATCTGCTCGTACCCCACCGCCCAGACACGGACTGTGGCCTGGGCTGCATCGAAGGCCTACGGTGTCCGCTGTAGGACACTACCACGACGAAGATTCCCAATGAAAGTTGTTAGTGCGAGAGCACTAATCCGGAGGTTCAGAGCCTAACAAAAAGAAAAGACGTCAATATCCACGAATGGGAGTTGAACCCGCGGAGGCGCGAACAGATCAGCTTCAAAGGCCGCTGCGCGAGACCACTAGGATATATCGCCGCAGTTTCTTTTCCTTTATTGCACGGAAATATTGCCGAAAAGCAAAACCTGAGTATACTTAAGCAGGCTGAGCAATACGAGCCCACCATGCCCCTGCACGTCCCCACCTTCTCAAGCATCAAACTTTGGGAGGGGCACCACACGCATCTAGACTGGGGAGCCAGCTAGGCAACTCTTCCATGCGGAACAAATATTTCGATGACCGCGGTGATTCAGCGTGGCAGTACATCATATGGCTCTTCCAGAGACTAAATAGTTCCATCAACATAAATAGATCAGATGGCACAACGCAGTTTTCCTCAATAGGCAAGAAACGAATACTGTTGGCTGTGATTTCAACGTCCTTCTTAAGTGTTCGCTGTAATATGTCCCAGAAGAACACAGAATAAAACAATGGTCGGTGGTCTCTGGCGTGTTGCACTGTCCACGACGCAAACATCTCCTCAGCATAAAGCCATGCCTTGACAGGCAGCGTCGATACCGAACATGCCTGGTGTTAAACTGCACCACACTCTAGCTGTTGTTGCCTCTGAAGCGATGGTACATACCCACGGTGGGGGACTGGCCAGAATTTCGTGCAGATCTAAACAGGAGAAAATTTTATCCATACTTATCTGACCCTGTTAATAAATAAAAATTGAGGAATCTGGTTAAAAGAATAACGAATTTTGAGAGAATATGAGTAGATTGGAAATAAAATCGAGCGAAATAAGTGGCGAGGATTAAAATAAACTAATTGAAAAGTATAATAATCATAAATAAATAATTTTTGACAGAAAAGTAGAGAAAAAGAAGTCTCAACACAAAAATCTCTCGGTCCCGATAACACACCTGTGAAGAAGCTCACACACCAGCTTAAGGGCGCGCCCTTTGACGGTTGCACCGAAGGAGAGGAGGAAGGGAATAGTAAACGGCAGCCCTAATCGAGCAAGAGGAATATGCAAAAACTGAATTCTCTGCCGTGCAAACCGCCGGCAGGAGAGGATGAAGTGATCTAAGGATTCAACGCCCACGCATGACGTACAAAGATTCGACGGCGTGAACCCAGAATGGCATAAAGATTAAGATGAGGAATCCTGCAGCTCAATAGCGTCATGGAAACCTCACATTGCCTTGCAGCACACGAACGCTGCGCATTGCAGAGCGTCGTCTTGTTGTCATTGTCGTTGCCTCTGAAGCAATGGCACATACCCACGGTGGGGGATTGGCCAGGGTTTGGTGCACATCCAAATTGAAGAGAAATTCATCCAGAGTTATCAACTTCCATCGGCTCCGTCCCGGTGGCACTGCCTGCTCATCGTCGTCTTCTACGTAGCACAAATAGGCGCTTTAGCACTGATTCGAATGTAGTAAACATGCTCTCTAGAATTATTTCCTTCACACTCACTGTGCCATTATGAAAACGGGGCATCAGTTAAAGAAGTCGAGTCCACGGCATTCTTCGATCGCGGGGGAGGCCGCCTTGCGCATTCTGCAGTGATCTTGCAGAACTCTTCATGTGACAAAGACAGAAAGTACACACGCAAACACGACAGCCTATATGAAGAGAGAAAAAATAACACTGCTCCCTTTTCTAAAGTTAAAACACTGCAGGAAACATCTACTTCAATGCACTTAACTTTTCTTTGTTTCCTCATAACCTAAATACAAGACGAACTTCTTTATTAATGAGTAATAGGAGATAAAGGAATAGCGTACGCAGCAGCATACTTTTAACACATCCTGGTTCCAGCAACTCTTCCACCCGTGCTTTACATTTCCAGATTTGCTCAACCACGTGTTTCGAGTGCACCTACAAAGTCCCATTGCGAGTGAATCATCTTGGATACATCTACAATGGCCCCCTGTCTGCTAAGGGACATGTAGAACCACCACATGTAGTTTCGCGATCACACGCATTTGGTATTTCAGAGCATTGTCCTTGAGACAAGACAATGGATCAGGCAAACAATGAGGTAAGGCCTTAACCGCCATTCACAGTCAATGATTCACGCGCCTCTTTGATTCTCTTCTGCGTAGCTGCAAAGCCTCGAAAAATATGTTTGTTCTTCATCACACCCAGTGAGCTTCGAAACGAACCATGCACATATCAATCCAACCAATGCGCCATGGCGCGCCGCGGAAAATTCTGCCAAATCGAAACTCGCTCCTTTTTGCGCCGTCGTCTGCTAGCGCCTCCCGGCCTCTCCGCGGGGCCGCCAGATGTCTCTGGGAAACTGCGGCACTCGCGGTGGCCGACGGGATATCTCAACTTCCTGTGTGTGTGTGCATGCATATCGGTTGTCGTGATCGGTACCCGCCTCGAACCGGTGTTTGGACCTTTGTGCCACCTCCGTGGGATTACGAGCTGCAACTTCTGCTTTATACAGGCAAGTGCTCGTCAACCCCCCTCTCCTCATCATTTTGCCGTCGTTTCTGGCGCCGTCGGCGGCTGCGGAGTGTGTTCGGGTGGTGCAGGACGGCCCAGCGGAGAGCAGCGCAGCTCGGTTTTTGAGTCCGTCTAACACCGGGAGAGGCTGTGGGGGAGCAACCTGGTGGCACATCTCCAAATGGGTCTTCCGCCGGGCCCTCGGCGCGAATGAAAGGGCGTAGCAGCAAACTCATTGCCATTTATAACGCCGACTCCTGGGCCGCACACAGCGTGTGAGGCGTCTGAAAAGACCGCTACTCACGGCAGCGCCGATCGGAAAGTGCTGCAGTGTCTACTAAGCTCTGACCTGCGCCGCTAGGCCCTCCTGAGCGCGCCGAAGTGGTCCGTGACAATTTAACCCGCGCCAGCATTCGTGGCCTGCAGCTTTTTGTCAAAAGAAACACGTCTACTCCAGGCAGCTTTTGTTTCCGCGAGTCCGAGCCCACTGTGAAATGGCAGGTGTTGACGGTCTGTTGGCTGTCACCCGACACCTTGACCTTTGGATACCGCACTTCTCGGTCTAGTAGTGCTGATCAGTTCCTTCGTTGATATCAAAAGGCAACGAGGTGAGAAGCGTTGTGCTGACCGCACATTACGCGACGTCCCTTGCTTCCTGAGCATTTTGCTTTGTCGCTTGTTGCATTGACCGTGTAAGCGCCGCGCGCCCTGGTTTGCCTATCGCTGGCGCTGCCTTACGCGTGCAACTAACAGGTCAGCGCTCGGAAGCACCTGATGCGTGTCACCGGTCTCGACAGACAGCGCCTCGACTTCGCGCGCTGCGCAATTGTTCGGCGACAGGTGGTCACGTTCATGCCCTACAGTGCAAGCTTTATTCCTAGGGGAAAGAAAGAACACAGTGATGGTGTGTGATGCGACTTCTGAGAAGGTCTCGTTTTGCATCTGTTAAGGCTGCGATTTCAAGTTGTGAATTGTCTCGCGACCGCATCGCAGCTGAAGGTGCGACAGCAGAGCGGCAAAATATCATGTGCTCAGGGAAGAACGAGGCAGTCAACGTGTCAAAAGCAGGAAAGCAAAGCGCTAGAAACGAGAGGAAGACGCACGCCGAGCAGCCGTGACCAGGTGTTCGCCGCCAGTGCAGTGATTGTACTGGTCTGTCATTTCAAAAGAGCAGTTGTGCAGCTTGTGCCTCGGTAGGCTTGGTATGTAAAAGCCACTTCAAGTTTTGTGAGTAATATGCCGGACCGAGAGCTGCATTACGTTGGCCTGTACGCTGGGTTGTCATTCGACGCCTATTTTGTGGGCTACCTCCTTCTTTATCCGAGGATCACCGGCTGAAAGGTTTCGTTTTTCGAATTCCATCCGCATTTATTCGTAGGTATGTGCATTGGCGATTGCACGGGTGATATGATCCAATATCTTGACCATTCAGTGTATTTTTGTGTGTGTGTGAGCGTAGATTTTAGCTACAGAACCTTTCAACGTGCCGTTACCACTAAACCGTTACCATGCGTTGTTACTGCTACCGCCAGGCGCCATATTGGCGCGTGTACCGTGCATGCGCATTTAGCAGAACGCTTTTGCTCACTGTTACCGAGCTTGCGGGTGAGTGCGCAGCTAGCCCGCAAGGATAGGTCTGCACGGTAACGGAATGCTCAACCTCAAGCTATGTGACCGCTTGTGTCAAAACGTGAACTTACTTGGGCCTCTGTCATTGTTTCGGTGTTGCATAGCGGAGCTTTTTTTTTTTTCACACAGCGATAAAGCGTGCACCTTTATCGACGTTGATAAGAGGATGGGGTAAAGGGGACAGCGCTGCTTGGAACAATGATTGAACGTGCTTCACCTCTACACTGACGCTGCGATTTGACCCCAACCACTTGGATGCTCTCATTGTTAACTGAAAAGTGCGCGTCTTAGAATGGAGCTGATTGTCGCCCCCGAACGCAAGGCGCATTTGTTTCGCTCTTTCTCGCTGGGTTTCCTGTGTGCTTACACTGTCGCTGTGTGCCCGCGCCAGACAGTCGTCTGTGGCTGATAAAAGACGCCGAGCTTGTCTGTGGCGCTGGCGGGGTGACCGCTGGAAAAATGCTGATAACGGGGTCATAACGGGTGCGTGTACACACATGACCGGACAGTAACTTGAGCGGTTGTTTTAAGCGGGGCGCACTTTATGCTTTAGCGCTGAGGCTGTACGTATAATCCCGTATATGACGCAACTGCCTGCGTGCTGCTCTGATTGGGGGGGGGGGGGGGGTATCTTTTGTGGGGGTTTTGTGTGCGTTAAAGCCTTAGGCGGTTTGGAATGCGTAGTATAGAAAAGTTGTGTA
>JARKHS020036171.1:0-57493 GCA_030143305.2 Amblyomma americanum | reverse complement strand
CAGCATCGAGGATGGAGCATTCTATCAATGCCTAGTGGTAGTAGGATTGTTATCTGTGCCTGAGGATCGCGGCCCGCTTACCAACGAGTGCTTGGACCTCATGTTTTGTTCGGACTCAGAAGAGTCGTTTGACGGATTCAGTGATGCATAGATTAGCCATGCTTTAATCAGCCGGTTTTTCACGTCTTCTAATAAACTGGTCCGAATTCTTCCTTTCGAACTGCTGTGTTTACGCCAAGCCTCCCACTAGGTGGCTGCCATCTTGAATTTAATAACTGTTCGCCAGAACAAGCAAGGGCCTACTTTACTTTTTAAAACAAACTGTTTTAGGACAATAGTATTCAGATCTTGTGTGTGTTCTTGTCTTTTGTGTTGATTTTTTTGCGGTTTTAAAAATTTAGGAACTTTTTTTTTAATTATGTGTATCAAAGCTGTTGACGATGCGAACTCTTTGGCAGGCCTGAATTTGTACATTGATTTTTGAAAATAAACAGATTATTATGCCCATTCTGCATTTTCACGCCTGGACCTAAGAATCACCCATCTCCCAAAATTTTGTTAGTATCTTCAATTTTAGGTGGGTGCTTGCTCTCTATTTTATGGTATTTAGCAAATAAATAAATTATGACTACTAACAAGCAAATACATAAAGGGTACTGTAGCACTCTGCTTACAGCATGCTTGTTAGGTTTGATCTTCTTACTCCATACGGCTTGCACTGATGTCACAGTAGCCATCACGTAGGAGGACCGAAAGTATAGTGGAAATCTGCCCGCCTGTCCAAACTGCAACTTGGCTAGGTGGCTTGAGCCACCGCCCGATTTGAACGGTTCAGCCTTATCCATCCATCCTTCATCACAAGGGTGCCGCGATGCGCGCAGGGGGGCGCGAGCATTGAGGCACCCTATTTATTACCACCACCACTGCACAAGCGGAGCTAGGGTGGCTAGGAGAGGGGAGGTCCATCTCCAGCAGCACGCACCACACGCTGGCTCCTCGCAGACGCACCACGCTCCGCTCCGTTGGCGGGCGGTGCTCTGAAATGTGCTGCATGTGATAGAGTGTCCACGTCGGACACTCCACACACAGCGTTGTCTTCTTAGTATAAATTTCCATCTGCCGACGAAAGGACCCTGCCTTTCGCGTCGCTGAAGCAGACAGAGCTGCTCTCCAATTTCGCATTAGGGGGTATCGCAATCGTCCTTAAAATACTTTGACCGTGAAAAACGGGTGCGCGTTAGAACAGAGTAAATGCGGCACCTGACCGACGAGGCGATCGACGCACACGCCTCCAGGGCGGGAAATGATCATAACGACAATGACCACAATGGAGAGGAACCCGTACTATAAGTTGCACGGGATATTTTAGTTTTGTAAAAATTGCACAGTTGAGCATGCTTATAACGAACCTGACGGTCACGTGGATTGCGCTTGTTCTATCCTAAGTTCTTAATAAGTGGACGTGCTCTATTACAGCCAAAACATAGAGTAGTGCTTGTTTCTTAAAAAGTCCGTTGTGCACGGCAGTTTTTCCAAAGCAGTTCCAATCAAGCTGCTTTCTCCAGAGCGGTCATGTGCTCCAGGCCGAGACGAGCCGCTTTAGGGACGCGATAAAACGAATTTCACGGTGGAAGTGTTCACAGTAGATAGGCATCCTTGTCGTCAGTCCTCAACAAAGTTGTAAGGACCGTAGCGTATTGGACTCCAAATAATTTCAGTGCAGCAACTATAGGTTTTTTAAGCAACCTTTGCACGGAGGTAGAGACCTCGCGCTTTACCCAAAAGGCATCGGCTACTGGTTTTAGCTGATTTGTGTGCATTGCTTGACTGCTCTATGCAAGGGTGACGCCGTCTGCACACTGCCTGCACGTGGCAGCTGCGCAGAAGGCAGAGACCCGATTGGGTAGGCGCGCACGCCACGTGACCGGATGGGCAAGCAGATCACATACCTCTTGGCATATTGCCGCCATGGGCTGATCACCGGCGCTTTCAACGCTGCCCCTGTCTCGCTCTTGCCATGATTTCTCCCCGACAATGAGCCTTTGAGACTATATCGGTTTTCCAGTTAACGAAACAGAAGACATCGCAACAAAAATTTGCGGAAATTTAGTGCTTATTCCAGAGAATTGTCTTCAGTCAAATGGGGATCTTAAACGTCATTAACGCTCGTTTTCAGAAGGTGGATGATTTCGAGGACAATTTCGAAAATGACGATTCATAAGCATGAGGCCAAAACATGGCTACCGACCAGATGTCTTATCAGACATCATGGAATCGCAGCGCAAGCAGACAAGGACACAGGGAGGACACAAACACACACTTGCGCTGACCGTCTTATCGGAGTCACTGTATTAAGCGCTACGCATGCTGTGACACCCTTATCCAAGGTCCTCGCGGGTTTAAGATAGGATCTCTGATAGCAAATGTTTTCACACTGATAAAGGTAGGCCGGTCTTGCTCAGACACAGGAGCGCTCTGTAGAAGATTGGTAACACACATAAGCAAATCTGTAGGCGGAACTCGTGATTTCCATGCTATTTATGAAAGAATGAGCAAAACATTGGGCACCTTATGTCTAAAGAAAAACCTGTCTTGTGCTGCAAAAATGACCCAAACTGTGGAAAATTTCCTGGTATAACCAGATCTTTACCTGAATTTAAGCTCCAAAAACATCACCCGATTTTTACCCGCCTTAAATTCTGGAAAAAACAAACCCTGGAAATGAAGGTGCCTGCGTGCATCCAGAGAGATATATGGATCACGTCACAACGGCTGACGTGCTCGGCAGCGGGGGTCGTCGAAGAACACAATCAGCGCCGCTCTCAATAAGGCACGCGGCAATTCAATCTCGAAATTGCATCACAACGTGATGAGTGCCGGCGGCTCTCGAGCACAAATGAGAAAGAAAACCCCTTCGAATTAAGTGAGCACCGAAGCTTGCGAACGCACGCGAGCAGCCGCGAAGAGCTAATCACTCACCGAGCAGAGTCCACGGAGCTCTCTGCTCATTCAGGGGCTCAGATTAAATTACGCGGGAGACGCCCAGCGCAGCGCAACGACAGAAGCTGCTGATGAAGGGCGGCTGCAAATGAAGGTACAAAAGAAAATAACTGGCTCCAATCCATGCTGTGAAGGCGGTTGGACAGCGAAGCTGTAAAACGACACCCGATTACCCACTGCGACGTCACTTGAATACTCACACACGTGGCTCTACAAAGAGTGCAACCAGAGACAAGTGAAATGTACTTTAGCTGTATGCTGTATGCCTGACTTCAAAGGAGGTATGCCGTTTGCATTCAATTTTTGCCACATACACCATGGCCAGGGGACAAGACATCAACAACGCAGTGGCAACTGTAGTCAACTCAGAATTACACAGATTACCAGCGTTACATCACAAGACTGCACGATAGCCAATGCTGAATAGGCGGCCGTCGCTCTAGCGGCAGTGGAGGGCTATCGGGTTGGGCGGTTACTGACAATCCTTACTGTTCCATGACTGTGTCCTTCTACGTCCCGTTCGTTGCGCTGTAGCCATGGAGTATCGAAACCAACTCGCCCAACAACTTACCTTGTCGAATTCTTACTGACTCACAAGCAGCCTGCCACAACTATCTTCGCAGCAGAGTCGGTCACAGAGCGCTCCGCAAGACACAACAAACAGATGCAGAACCACACAAGCCGATCAAACATATAAGATTATCTGGGTACCGGGGCACACGGGGGTGGCAGGAAACCAAGAGGCGGACAGGATAGCTCGAGGATTTACTAACTACCGAGCATCCAACGTCAACGGCCTTGAGGAATCCCTGCCAGTACCTCAGGAATACTCGACCATACTAAACAACTACAAAGGCAGCAGGACGCGGTACCCACCACCGTACAAATCCTTAAACAAAGAAGAGGCTGTCACATGGAGACAACTACAAATGGGTGTCATATCCAAACCTAAACACACAAGTAAAATTCGCCCCACACTTTACGAACAGAACTGTCCGTGGTGCCATGAAAAACCTGCACTATATCACATAACATGGGCATGTCAAAAAGTCGACGTCGTTCCAATTATACCAAACCCAAGTGCGGAGCAATGGGAGGGTATGCTCTCCAGCGACTGCCGCGATGACCAGACCTGTCTGATAAGGCGAGCTCAGCTGACGGCAGCATCTAGCGAAGCACTGGAATAGAGGCAACCAACCGCTATGGAGACGGACTCATCTGAACCGCATAAAAGCACTTGCGCTGGAGCTAAATAAAGTGGTCCTATCCTATCCAATCCTGTTTGCATTCAATTTTTAGCATGGCGTTTTTTGCTTACGACAATGACACGAAAACACAACCATAATTTTTACCGGGAAACACATGCGGGGAGAAGGAGCCTGCTTCGCATTGTTTGCAGGCACCATTGTCATACATCATGCGGTTTGCACTTCACACGAGGGCTTCGAATGACATCAACCCCTTTCAAAGCAGCTGTAAACGTAATGTTTACCAGAACGCGTTGTGATTTCAAAGGAGGTTTATCCTTTATGTTTTAAATTTCTGTATATTTGTATATTATTATTTTTATTTATTTCATTTCATTTTACTTTTATTTATTTCCATTTTTTATATTTTGACTGCTTTATGATCAGTATTATATACGATTTCTATGCTGTTGGGTACTTCTCCACTCGGAGTAGCATTCAATTTTTAGCCTGGCATTTTTTGCTGACGACGACGACATGGAAATTTCCTTGGACGGTAGAGGTATACAGCTTCACTGTAAAAGGAGAAAGAAAGAAAGAAAGAAAGAAAGAAAGAAAGAAAGAAAGAAAGAAAGAAAGAAAGAAAGAAAGAAAGAAAGAAAGAAAGAAAGAAAGAAAGAAAGAAAGAAAGAAAGAAAGAAAGAAGTAGCTAGGTTGCCCATTTCCTTTCGCCTCAGTTCAGACTTCGAGCACTGTTGTTCCCTTAGTGCACGAGAAATTCACCACTGATTGAGTTATAACAAAGAGTGGTGTGTTTAAAATACACCCTTGAGGTACTCCATTTTCTAGAACGAAGTTCCTTGAGAGGGTCGAGCCTAGGCGTACATGAAAGGAACGGTTGGGCAAGAAATTATTTAGGCAGTTTAACATCTTGCCACGGATGCCAAGCCCTGCTAGGTCGCAAAGAATTCTGAACCTTCAGGTTGTGCCTTATGCTTTCTCCAGATAAATAAAAAACACAGCAAGGCAGTGTTGTTTCGTATAAAAGCTTCTCTGGTTGTATTTTCAAGGCAAACTAGACGGTCGATTGTTAAGCATGCCTTTTTGAAACGACACTGATGGATGCCAAGAAGTTCGCGAGCTTCAAGGACAAAAGTTAATCTTATGTTAAGAACACTTTCAAAAGATTTGGCAAGACAGCTTGTAAGGGTTATTGGCCTATAGCTACTAGGGGAGGTTGGCGGCCTTCCAGGTTTCAGAAATGGCACTATAATGGCTCTTTACCACTCGTTGGGCATTTTTCCCTCTATGAATATCTTGTTAAAGAAATTCAAGTTGCTTCCACAGCAGGCTGGGAATGATATGGGCAAGCATTTCATAGTGCATCTGGTCACGTCCTGGAGCAGTTGTTTTGCCTGCAGACAACTCTATTGATTTCTTGGCGGGTAATTAGACTACTGCATTTTTCATTTGCACCTCCACTTGTTGGAAGCCTTTGTTTTTCGGCTATGTTTTTGTATTTCAGAAATGACTGGCTATATACAGTGTGAAGAACTCGAAACCGCAGCGAAGTGCTCCCCCGATATGTCTGCCTGTTCCTCTATACTTGTTTGTGTACCAGGTATTGTTAAAAGAGGAATTGTGCAGGGCGAGCAGCTGCCATGTAATTTTCGAAATTTTTCCCATATTTTTAAGCGACAATGTTAAGGGCGGTTCACATGCAAGCGATTGAGCGAACTGAACGACCAGCGGCTCGGCGCAGCGATGCTTTTCGGAAGGTTCCGTTTCACATGCGTCGCTCCAGAGCGTTTACTGCCGCTGCGAATCCCAGTGTTGCTGGCAAAGAATACGAGATCGCGGTTGGTTCCGGTGGTTTGCAACCATCAACATGGACAATGTTCATGCATTATTTTTGCAAGATTGCTCAAATTTTGTTAAGAAATAAAGAACTCTTGTTTGTTAAATATCAACTACTTCTTATTTTGCTTATTTACAATGGAGCCAGGAGCATGCACCAGGCGATGACCATGCGGCTTGCGCATATGCTCATCGTCTTCTTTACACTGCCAATAATTTCGTACGTGCATGTCAGAAGCACGTGTAGTAAACAAACATTGTCTTTCCCGCACGAATCCTCTTCTTGTCCCGTGGCTTTTCCGCCGTGCAGTCATTGTCAGAAGGCGGCCGCTCTGGCCGGCCGAGCCGCTGCGACGGGTCGAAACAGGTTTTTACGTCGCGGCGACAGGATTCGCTGGCATTTTCGCTTGCATGTGAAACAGGCTTTAAAGGGGCCCCGAAACACATTTTCAGTGCATTGTTTTGCCTGTTGGTTGCATAGAATGAGCTATAGTGATGCTATTAGCATCGGTCGTACCGCGTATACTGTGGTTTTTAATATTTTAATTAGCTCGCAAAAACAAATTCGTGGCGCTGACGGTGTCACCATACAGTGGCGGTTTTTAGCAGCGGATATGTCTTCACTTAGTGGGAGCTTGATGATTGGACAAAGAGTAAATATACTGCAAACTGCGTTAATAACTAGAGATACATTTTGTCAAGTTTTTGTGTTTTATATTACATTAACAAAACCAACTTGTTTGCCGTAGATAAAAGCACTGTAAATCAAGTAAAACAAAAATACACCACCACAGGCTCTGGCTACTTTTTGCATCGAAGGACTTTGCGCCTCTCTGTAAACATCCTACGACCTAGCACTAAACAGTTATGGCTACTCGCTATGTATCTGAGAGCGGCTTTGCGGAATCGATCCGATCGAGCCATTGCACTCTATAAGTGTTCATTTCGGTCCCAAGGAAGGATGCGCTCGTTTCACATTTAGCAGGCAGTGCGCATCGTCAGCTTGTGGAGGATCACCGGGCGGTGGCACCAGATGGCGCCACGTTCCCGTCAACAGCGCGCTCTCCTTGCTCGATGTGACCAACCAGCACGCTAGGAGCGACGGGCGATGGTTGGCGGTAAGCAGTAGCGGTACGCGCTATGCTAAATGTGTCTGATATCTTGCGCAGGCTGTCACACCGTCGCAGTATCTCGCGCTCGAGTTCGGATCCATAAGTAAGAGAACGTCACTGATCAGTGTTCCCTTCTGCGCCATCGGCGTGACAATGAAGCATCGCTGGGTCAGCTGGGCGTTCACATGATTGTTGTAACCATGCAAACGGCGCTGCCAGCCTTGGCATGAACGAGTTACAGAGAACAGGCAACCATGCAGTGCAAACTTCCGTCACGTGCTAAGATAGGCTGTTTTGATTGGTCGCACTAAGTGTCGTCATTGGGAGAGTGAAATGGGAATGGGAAGCTGCGCGAAAATCGAGTTGAGGGCAGCATTTTGTTTGCTTGTATTTTGAAATTTCTTCATTGAATAACTCCCGTTCCTATGCATCGATTCTCGTCATTCTCTTTGAATCAGCATCTGTGTGACAAAGAATCCATCTGGACCCGGACCTCGAGGCGCGACTGCTCGCTCTTACGGCTGCGATGGGCATCGAGCCCTATGCGTTCACGCCGTACCGGCTGAACGCCAGCGACGACAGTAGCGACTCGGCGAGCCACTGCGAGTGGCTCCGGAACTCCCGACAGAAGGAAGCGGCAGAGGAAAATTGAAACCATATGCGCGAAAGCAATGGCCTGGCTCGCGCTTGCCGGAGAGGGTCGCGCGGCGGCACGAGCAGACGATTTTCACGGCTACCGGAAGTGTGCCCGTGACGTCGTGGCTGCCGTGGCTCCAGCGAATGAGAGCATGTGGTGGCCTGGCGACGTCATGGGTACAGTGACGTCTTTTTTCACGATTTTAGTTCCAAAATCGGTCACGGTTTTTTAAAATTCGCGGGCCGATTGGTGTGCTCGTAGTGACCGATTTTGGAACTAAAATCGTGAAAAAAGACGTCACTGTACCCATGACGTCGCCAGGCCACCACATGCTCTCATTCGCTGGAGCCACGGCAGCCACGACGTCACGGGCACACTTCCGGTAGCCGTGAAAATCGTCTGCTCGTGCCGCCGCGCGACCCTCTCCGGCAAGCGCGAGCCAGGCCATTGCTTTCGCGCATATGGTTTCAATTTTCCTCTGCCGCTTCCTTCTGTCGGGAGTTCCGGAGCCACTCGCAGTGGCTCGCCGAGTCGCTACTGTCGTCGCTGGCGTTCAGCCGGTACGGCGTGAACGCATAGGGCTCGATGCCCATCGCAGCCGTAAGAGCGAGCAGTCGCGCCTCGAGGTCCGGGTCCATTACTGCTAACTACAACAGACAACAAGCAAAGAAACCCGACGCGCGCCGCAATCACGCCGCCGACGCTGCTGCTGGGGTGCTAGCAGCGACAACCGGAAGTTGCAAAAGGAGCGTCAGCGGATGACGTATTCATGGGCGGGGCTCAGTCCCAGAGCTGTTTTCTTTATTTTTGTCTGGTGCCCCGCGTGTACGAGTTGAGGGGGGAGAGGGGGAGCTTAATTTTTTTAATCGTCTATATCTTCGGTGTTATTGATGCTAGCTTAAAAATTCTTACGTAGGGGCGACGAGTGATGAAATGCCGATCTCTCGTCTGCTTTACGTAATATCAAATAATTTATTGCATAGTCCCTTTAAGGAGCTTGTGTCGCAGAAAAGTCGGTGTCGTCGACGTCGGCCGTGAGCGAAAAAAATACCTGCTCCTCCGCGTGAGCGAAAAATCCCTCCTCCTCCGCGTGAGCGAAAATACCTCCTTCTCCGCGTGAGCGAAAAATACCTCCATCTCCACGTGAGCAAAAATCCCTCCTCCTCCTCGCAATGTACGCCACTGCCCCAACATATGGCGCGCGACGGCAGCACCTCCTAGTGTTCCTGTATATGCTCCTGTATATACAGGAACACTAGCACCTCCCGCTCGTCTCGTTCGGGCGCAGTGGGGCCGTGCGGGCACGCAGGAATCACGCGGTGAGCGGCGAACAACGCAGCGCACATCCAAAGCGCGTTCACCGCGAAGCTTGCGGCTTGCTGCCCGTTCGTTCGGCGCGGAAGCTATGCTGGCGTTCGTCGCATCGGGTTTGTCGAGACCGATGTGCCGACGAACTACGACTGCAACTTGAGTCCCGCGCGTTTCGGCAAGGCGCCTGGCAGCGCTTCTACGTGGTTTGCCGCTCCGCGCGTCCGTTTCACCGTACGTAGCAGATCGATTTGTCTAACGGGCAAGGCGCCGCGCCGAAAGGGCGATGGCGTTCCGTGGACTCCCTGGCAGTGCTGCAACACGCTGTCGCGTTCCACTCTTAAAGGCGAAGCTTAAGCGTCCTCCAATTTTCTTTAGATGTGGTTGAGCTGCTCGTAGAAGACACATATATAAGCTTTCAATGATGTTTTCTCCGAATTGAGCCGGATATACCGTGCTCTCGCTTTTTTGAAAATGATAAGGTTTTCATGTGTTGGGTATCTACGTAAAATGCCCCAGGGTTTGTTTTGTTTTTTTCGCTTCTCGACATTCCTGTGTGTACCAAACTTCGATTTTGTGGCACCACTCCCGATGGCTGAGGAATAGGCAGCCGTGCGGCAATGATTGTACAGGTTGTGAACATTTCCTTCAGTTCGTCTATACCGCGCGCGGTCATCTGAAAATACTTTCTCCGGACTGGCTTTTTCTCGAAAAGTGCGCAGTCGACTAAATAAAACTTCCAACGGCGAGGTTTCGTCGGGATAATTGATTATGAGGATGATGCGTTGAGGAAAACTGGATACTTTTTGAGACAAGATTTCATATTTGATCAACCGGTTTGTCTCTGTGATCAAAATAACTAAAGATAAATCTAATCCCTGGTTTACTAGAAGGCTTAAACAACTAAGGAACAAGGAAAAAGCGGCTATACCGGACTGCTAAGCGTGCCTGTACCATTTCTGCGTGGAACAAGTACAGTGATGCACTAAAACTCTATTGCTCCGCGTTATCTGCTGCAAAAGACAAATATTTTTCACATGATCTTCCAGCCCTTTTGAAAACTAACACCAAAAAGTTTTGGAAACAAGTATGCCCTGAGCGTGATGATAGTTCCATCTCTCTACAAAGTAACAACACCCCCATCTCAGACAACGAGTGCCCCTCAATATTTAACACCTTCTTTTCATCTGTGTTCTCTTCTGAAGATCATTCCACCCTTCCGGAAGTTCCGGATCTTAATTACCGCTACATGACACCTATTCAGATAACTGAAGAAGGCATCACGTGTCTCATAAATTCTCTTAAGGTATCTACTTCGGCTGGTGTTGATGGCATTAATTCAAAAATTTTAAAAAATACAGTTCCAGTGGCAAGCAAAATTTTATTTCATATTTTTCAGCAATCATTAACTACAGGAATACTACCCTCAGACTGGAAGATAGCTAAAATAGTGCCAATTTTTAAATCTGGAAACAAAAACTCCGCTGAAAATTACCGTCCTATATCTCTCACGTGCATCTGCTGCAAAATGCTTGAACATATAATTTCATCGCATGTCTTTAGTCATCTTGAGCAGAATAACTTTTTTTACACTAATCAACACGGGTTTAGAAAGGGTCACTCCTGCGAAACACAGTTATTCGAACTAACTACTGATTTGCATTTTAATATGAACAATAACCTTCAAACTGACTGTATATTCCTTGATTTTGCCAAAGCGTTCGACCGCGTAGCTCACTGCCGCTTGATTTCGAAATTATCATCACTCCGTCTAGACTCGCTAACTTTAACATGGCTTCGTAACTTCCTCTCGCATCGCCAACAGTTCGTATTTGTTAATAATCTGTCCTCTAACCTTTCCCCAGTTAACTCCGGTGTACCGCAGGGCAGTGTGCTTGGTCCCTTATTATTCCTTATTTATATCAATGATTTACCTAATAATATAACTTCTAGTATGCGAATTTTCGCGGATGATTGCATTATATACCACCCTATTAGATCTACTAATGACCACCTGGCGCTCCAATCAGACCTCCTTACTATTAACGACTGGTGCAACTCATGGTTAATGACTCTTAATGTATCCAAGTGCAAAGTCATCTCTTTCACCCGTAAAAATAACAAATCTAGCTATACATACCGTATTCAAAATGATCTACTCTCTCACGTATCACATTACAAATACCTCGGCGTTAACTTTTCTTCAGATCTTTCATGGTCATACCATATCTCATCCATATGTGCCGTCGCCTCAAAGTCATTAGGATACCTACGCCGTAATCTCCGAAATTCACCATCTAATATTCGAAAACTAGCATACCTCACTTTTGTTCGTCCACAACTTGAATTTGCTTCTCCCATTTGGTCTCCCTATCATAAGAACATGATCATCGCGTTAGAATCTATCCAAAACAGGGCAGCACGATTCATTTCACGAAACTTTAACTGCCGCTCAAGCGTCACTCAGATTAAAACAGATCTTTCTCTACAATCATTAAGCACGCGCCGTGACATCGCTCTCCTCACACTATTTCACAAATATGCGCACTTCAATAGAACTACCTCATTTCAACTCGATGTCTCATCCCGCACGTCGAAAAGATTATATAATCAGTTTAGTTTCGCAAGAATATATGGTGACACATTGGCTTTTAACTCATCTGCATTACCACGAGCCATCAGATTATGGAATGATCTGCCAGACAACATCGCTTCCGCGTCTAATCTAGAATCTTTCCATTCTAAACTCATCACATATTTCACTGAAACCGTCATTTAGCACACCTACGTTCAAGTCTATTATTGTTCTTTGCTTTGCTGCTACACTCGTGCCATTCGGATGTTTTCTTACTTATGTTTGCTTGCCATGTTTCCGTGTTTGCCTTAATCGCGCTTTGTTTCCACGTTCGGTGAGCACATTATCCTGTATTGTAGTGAATTATTTTGCGTCGCGTACGTTTCCTTTTGTTTCCTTTGGTTATTAATGCACTGTATTATATCTTTTTTTCGCCCCCCTTACACAATGCCCAATGGGCCTGTAAGGAATTTCAAATAAAATAAATAAATAAATAGGCTGATACTGACACGCAAATGATCACTTCCGTACGGGTTATCTAGAACATCCCACTTAAAATCGGTAAAAACAGATGGCGAACTACAAGATAAATCCAAGCAGCTCATTTTCCCAGTGCTTGGAAAGCAGTACGCGTGTTTTCCCGTATTCAGTAGGCACATGCTACTGCACATAATAAAACTTCTAGGATAGGATAAACTTTACTGCACTATAGTTTCTATACACGTCAGAGTGCAGACGCCGTCTTGCTTTGAAATCTTCTAAAATACGGCCTCTAGTGTCCGCACTACCCCAAAAAGAGGAGTGTGCATTAAAATCCCCCACCACCAGATATGGTTCTAGCAGCTGTTGGAAAAGTGCTTCCATGTCATGTTGTGTTACAGAAAGGTGTGGCTGAAGATATACCGAGCATATTGTTATTGTTTTAAAATGAAGGATGGTGACTGCTACAGTTTCATATTTGGTGTTAAGATTTATTTCGTGGGTCGAAACACCGCTCTGGACAACAATAGCATGCCCCTCCAGACAGCCTACTCGCTTGCTTTCGGTCACACCGAAAGACGTTATACCTCTTTAAAATATTTTTGTAGAGGTCCTAAATTGGTCTCTTGTAGACAGACGGCGACCGGAGAAAGGAAGTTCAAAATATCTTCTACATCGCTGTAGTTTTTTTTTTTAATCCACGACAATTCCAGCCGATTGAAAATGCCATGTTAAATGAGTTTTGGGGGGTGTAGGTAGAAACTGAAGTCTCCAGAGTTCTTGGGTCCGTTATTGGAGTTTTTTTCTTTTCCGCTCAAGAGAGCTACGCCTCCGCTGAAGCAGGAGTGAACTTGGGGTAGTGTCCATCGCCTCCCTAGCAGGAGCGCAGAGTAGATGCGGGTGCACGAGTTGTAGGTCTTTCCCGATTGGGGGAAGCCTTGCGGGCTGCCGACCCAGAAGCCAGAGAGCCCTTTGTTCGAGGTGGCAGGGCAGCATTTGCTGCATCTGCCGGGGGCGCGGATGGCTTTGCCTCAGGCTCACTGTGTGTGGCCTGGGCAGGTGCCCCGCCCCGTCGCACCCCATCGGCGAAGTTTATTTTGGCTGTGAACAAGAATGTTCTCTGTGTCTGTGCAAATCGTTTTCGGGCTTCGTGAAATGTTATGTTTTCTTTAGTATTAATACTTATATATCTTTCTCTTTATTCCGGGATGGGCATGACCTTGAGTACGCGGGGTGGTCCCCTTCACAGTTTGCACACTTTGGCACCGAGTTGCAGGCATCAGATTGGTGTTCATTGGATGCACATTTGGCACAAGTTTGGCGGCCGCGACAGCTCTGGGAGCCATGGCCGAATCATTAACACATTTATTTTTTAATACCTCAAAGGCCCACTAGAGGCATTACATGAGGGGTAATGAAGAACCGTCGGGGGTTTGAGATGTATGTCTGTTATTTTCATATACCCTACTTCTATGGATTCGGGGAATTGGCTGGAGGCAAATGTCAGGGCTAGGTGTTTTGACGGTATTTCCTTGTCTTTCCGGATTTTTATACGATGGACATCAGTGACGTTCTGGTCTCTGGGGCCCTCCAACATTTCTTTTTCAGTCAGGGTGAGGAAATCATGTTCAGAAATAACGCCTCTCACAGCACTGAGGGACCTATGGGCACTGATGGAAACAGGTATGTCTCCAAAGGTTACTACGTATGTTTGAGAGCTTGGAATAGTGCGCTTTGTCTCGGATCTGGAGGAGTAGGTCGCCGTTGGCCAGCTTCGTCACCTTGTACCAAGGCCCAATGCATCGGTCACAGATTTGGAAACAATGAAAAAAGAGATGATTCTCGCTTGCTTGTCTACTACTTCACTGTGTACCACGCGCTATCTGGGGAATATTTTTTTTTTGCAGGAATTCTAGTGTGACATCGGTCAGCACTCTTTTTGAGCGCGATCACTTTGTGTGGGGGAGGAGCCATAAAAAAATCGTGTTGTTCGGCTGTGGTGCCAGCCACCCAACACGGAGCCCAACGAGGGGACGGGACAGGAACTTTCAAGCAAGTCCTGCCCACGCCAGCTGTACACCACGACCATACCCACATATGGGCAACTCGGGGTAGTCGCTCCACACAAGGTGAACCCCAGCCGCCAGGAAAAAAGAGAAACCCAAGATTAGAGGAGGAGACAGGAAAGTTGAGAGAAAGAAGATAGGAAAGAGAAAGATGAAGGGGAGGACAGGAAGAGGCGACTGCCGATTTCCCCCATTCGGATCAGTCCGGAGGTGCCGTACGTCTACACGAAGCTGGGGCCGAAGTGGTGTGTTGCCTCCGTCCAGGGGCCATTTAGGTCCAAACGCTCGGCATCGGCTCAACCATCAGGGCCCCCTTTTCCCCGGACACGGCTGAGCCACGCACGGCTAGGCGCGGGTGCTCGAGCCCATTGTGACACACTGCTCACCATCATCCCCCTGCGGGGACGTCCCTGCGGATGCTCAAGAGCCCGTGGTGTCGCAACTAACCAACATCTGCATGTAGCAGACGCCCCGTGGAGGCGAGAACATTTACTGAACTATAAAATTCAACTATAAGACATTCGGCGACGCTGGCGACCCAAGATGGGCATCGGGTGAATTACTGTCGTGACGTGACTAATATTTCAGGTGCGATCGGCTGACATCCTGGTGCGTTTTGCTCGCTGCGCTGGGCATCTGCGTGGCAGCTTTTAGCGAATGATTCTTTGTTCTCGCAAGACAAGTGGCAAAGAATAAAAAGAAAGTACTGCCGCTCCTGCACACACCCGCACGCACGCACACGTGTTATCACTCGAAGGACGCCTCGTACACGCAAGACGGTAGGGAAATGAGCGGCGGAAAGCAAGAGGTCAATGACTCGAGACCGCGAATAGCCCTAACTGCCGCGCCGTACTTCCCTAAACAGAATTCGCAACTGGATCTCTGGTGGCGGCACGGCCGTACGGGGGAAAACCGGGCACCGGCAGCGATATTTCTCGGCATACGTAGCTTCTTCGTAACGCCACGAAAAAGCAAAAAGAAGATTCACGCCACCTGTGCACGTCACAACGCAGTGACCTGCACAGCATATATGCACAGCAATGGTAATACACGAGAGGCAAGCAGCAGGCGGGCTCCAGAATAAGACAATGAAATAACAGAGTTGAACGAAAAGAGCACACACAGACAGCATCGCAGGAAGGCGCCCCTGTCGGCACAGCTCGCGGAGAAGAAGGGGGAATGGCGGCAGGGAGACCCCAAAGAGGAACCAGCGCACGCCCGCGGCAAGGTCGCACGCCTCGAAATACCCACGCTCTCGGCGTTTTTCTCAAGCTCAGCTCGGCGCCGCAGACGGCGCGCGCGCACAAATATATACGCACGGTATGCACCGGGACTCGAGCGAGGAACAGCAGCCGCTGTGCGCCTCCTTCCCCGTGGAAGCAGCAGAAGAAGCAGACGACCAAGGCGCAGCGATATGGAAGCCTCGGCGATTCTTGTTTGCCGCGGGCAGCGGTGCCATTTTTCTCGCTTTCTGGGGAAGCGGCCACCAGGGCAGAGAAATGCACGTGACGGCAGGCTCACGAGACAGACTGACAGAAAAACTTTATTCAGCAAGTGAGTTTTAGACCCAGCTGGGTCCCTGGGCCACTGCGCGGTCCCGCACTGCATCAAGTAGGTCATGCCGGGACATGACGTCGGCAGCCCGAGTCACCGCAGCAAGCTGCGATGTCGGGTCTGCAGACATAAGCAGGACCTCCCAGTCCTCCCAGCTCGAGATGGCGTGCTCTCCCCGCGGGGGAGGGTCAGCAGGGCAGCCGAAAAGGATATGGAGTGTGGCGTGGGGGTCACCGCATAGGGAGCATGCAGGGGATGTGCAACAACAGTGGGATAAAAGCTGAGGGGATGACAGAGAGCGGGTCTGGAGGCGTCTGAAGAGGGTCTGTTGGGAGTGCGTAAGAGAGGGGTGGGGAGGAGGATAAGTCCGACGGTCCAAACGGGGTATTTGCGTGAGCTCCACAAAGGTGTGCGCCCGCTCCCTCGAGAATCCTGGATCGAGACGAATACAAACCAGAGCGCGAGATGCGCAGCACGCCTGAAAAAGGTGAACAGGTGCGAGCCTGACCGAACCCCCGTCAATGACAAGGTCGATGCATCATCGCCAGCCAATTAAGGCACATTGCGTGTTTACATATAGACGCCGCAATTTCCTTGCGACCGGACGTGAACCAGAGCGGTGTGACGACGCGGACCGTACGACCGGCGTGCGCTGCTAGTGAAAGCCTGTCACGTATATGCCGAGGCCTCCTCTACTCCAATGGCAACCGCTTCGTAGCAATCTGGACGCCTCCCTCGTCGCGATGTGGCGCCACTTACGGGGACCGACACTGCTGCTGGTGCGGCTGGCAACTCTGCAAAGCGCCGCCTCGCGATCAGAAAGTGAAGGGAAAATTTGTTGGTCCATTTCCGCAGGTAACTTGGCCAGTCACGAGGTGTGCTCTCACTGCACGTGCAGCAGAGCAGGCACGAAGGCTAGCGAGAGGACAAATTCTAGCAGCAGAAGACGCGGTTTGGTTCACCTCATCGGCGCCGAAACCAAAGGAGGCCGCACGTACGCCAACACGCGTGCACACGCTCAAATAGTGCCAAAGACGGCATGCACGGCAACGACAAGGGAGACACGAAACGGCGTCGTGTACCGCCCAACCTGGCGCTATACTGCGTTTCAAGTTGCCACAGGAATATAACAACCATGCAGTGTTGGCGGAACTACGCGTCCGGCAAATGTCAGAGGGCGGCGGCAAAATACTCCAAGGCAAGTGACGGCAGAGTACACCGTAACGAAACTCTCACCACCATGCGCGCAGCTGGCGCGATAGAGCTGCGCGTTCAGCCGTGACTGGAAGACGCGGTATACTTGCAACAGCGTACATTAACAGCGGACATTAATTATGCGATGCTCCCAATATTTAACTCAAGAGAGAAATTCCGACTTGGTGCTCTAGGTACACGCCCGCAAAGAATCAGACCATAAGGTGCCCCTAATAAGGATGTTCCTGCACCACGTCATTAGACACCGGGATCCCGAGCGTGCGTATATAGTCCACAGCACGCACCTTTTACAACATGCTCGCGGCGAGGCCACCTCACCTTTGCAGCTGGTCTCCGTGCTTCACGTCCACACTGGGCTGTCCATGCCTGACCTCCCCTGCACAGGACAAGGAGAGAATTGTCAAGCGCCAAAAATCCGATACAAAAGCCACGTTTCTATAGGGTGACTTATAACCCGTCCGTGTAGGATGGCGCAGAGCTTCATACTTGTTTTGTGCATGAAAGCACGGGCATTGCCTGACAGGCCGACTACAAAAAGACAAATACAAGAAAATTCACACATGAAAGACATAGGAACCGTATATATATATCCCGGGCGCCAGACACCCGAGCCCGTAGCAGGCGCAAATACACCGTGACTGCGCAAGAATAATAAGGAAAAGCACGCAAAACGCCCCACAGCGGCTTCCTGAATCCACGGAAAAACCATCGCGTAAGGAGATTCCGCCAAAATTCAACGAAGCGCCAGGGTATACTGAATCTCCGTGTGCACGCCAAATAACCTCGCGGAGAGCGCCGCCGCTAAATTACTCCGCTCGGCGTCTCAAACCTCGAAAAAAAAAAAAAAACTCGCGGTATGCGCGCTTTTTGCGCGCCGCTAGGCCTCGAGCATTTTTATTACAACTTCCGGCGAGGCACCCTACGAGTTTTTTTTTTCTTTTCCTTTTAACGGCGCACTTGAAATGTTAATTCCAAGAACTGCGCGCCAGCAAGGCAGAACCTTCCATACAAGCAGCGCGCGGGACGGGCGCAGTTATTGCACCGCGCATTAGCCAGCGCTGCTTTGTTGGAGGCCCAACTTGGAGCCACCAAAGCTTGATAGGCACGGCCTCACGGGGCCCTTCCGGCCCGTGTGCCGCCCATCAGGGAGACGCGGGGGAGCGGCGTTGTACGGTCGCCTACGCAATTCCTTCCATGCAGAAGCCTGTCACTCGCGAGCTCATTTTCGGCTGCATGCACGCTTGGCTTCGTCGCCGAACAATACGCGCGTCTTAACAATGCACGCATGTTCACCGTCGACACAGCGACCTCGCCCCTGCTCATGCACACATCAACCTACAGTAAAGAAAGCATGAATAACGCGAAGGGAGGAGGAGGCAGCCCTACTATCTGCCGACTCCTGTTGGTATATAGTTACTTGGTACATGTTGTTGGCAACTACGGATTAACTACACATCAACTACACACGCGCGCTATCCCCATCACGTTCAAGCGCTTCCTTCCTGATAGAGCACCGGACGCGTAATTTGGACGTCGTGGGTTCGGATCCCACCGGCGCAATGCGGTTGTTTTGTAGCGATAGCTACATTAAGCTAGAATTCCGAGCCTTCAGCGTGGCCACCCCGTAGCCACCGTGGCGGCGCCGTGGCTGGTCACGTGGTGCGGAGCAGCTGCCGGCGGCGCGGCTCTCCGGCGAAACCGAACGGGGGGGGGGGGGGGGGGGTGGAGAGGGAGGGAGAGAGTGAATCCATGTGCAGGGACGAAGGTGATGAAGGAACGCCCAGCGAAATGGAGCGGCGAAAGACTGACTTTGCAATTCGACTGAGCGAGTTCCACTCGGCCAGCTGTTGCTATCGCGTCACTCCAGGTTTTAACCACAGCTAAACCAGAGCCAATTTTTTTTCTTCTGCTTTTCTACTCAATTATGTTTGAGCGATAAAATATTCACTAAGAAAAAAAATCTATGCTCCTTGGTTTCACTGCCTGCTTGCTTCTCTGACATGTATAACGAGCACATCATTTCATTTGCCAAATAAAAAATATAAATTATATATATATATATATATATATATATATATATATATATATATATATATATATATATATATATTATATATATATATATATATATATATATTAATGTGTTGTGGTTATCAGTGAGATATTATTACTTAGATTATTAAATGGCTTAAAGAAAATTATAAAGCAGCAGAAAAAACAACCATGCCGCCGGTGGGATCCGAACCCACGACCTCCGAATACCGCGTCCGGTGCTCTTACCAACTGAGCTACGGCGACGGCTGTCCAATCTGCTGCTCTCGTGGGTATTTATGTTTATTTGGTGTACGCGAACCTTGAGAGTGTTCACTAGCGCCACCCTCGACCACACACACACACACACACACACACACACACACACACACACACACACACACACACACACACACACACACACACACACACACACTATATATATATATATATATATATATATATATATATATATATATATATATATATATATATATATATATATATATATATATATATATATATATAATGCAGCGAAAAGGAACTTTCTCGGCACGGTCAGTGGAGAAACCAACGTTTGAAACAAATGAACCAACACATTCTTCCACAGCCGGAGCGTCAATTGTTTCCAACGTTGGTCTGCGTTTTTCACTTCGCCGGAAACAAAGCAAAAAGCTTGGGTATGTGACAGGTGACCCCGCGATGTAAGGAAGAAAGAAAAAAGAAAGGAAAAAACATAACCCGGCGTGTAGCTGCCACAGGAAGCAAAGGAGAGAGCGAAAAAAGGAAGGCAAGAGCAAAGGCCCAACAAAGGCCGTTCCACACAAAGAATGGGCGCCCACAATGCCTGCATAACCTACTTGTGTTTCGTGGGGCGGCGTCATCAAGGACGCTTGGGGCAGCGCGGCCACATATAATAGGGTTTTTCGCGGACGCGACCGAGAGACTCCGGAGACCGACGTCGTCAATAAAAGAGCGGGGGGAAGGGGGGGGGGGGGGAGCCACCGGAAGCAGCAACAAGCTTCGCGGCGGCAGCAAAAAATTGCGCGCTGTCAGCACGGATCAGAAATTGTGATTTGCCTCATGAGAGAGCACCGAGGAGGGCGCCATTGCAACCATGCAAGCGACCGCGAGCTAAAGTGATATCCTCGAAAACGGCCAGGTTGCTCGCATGATTGGCTCCTACGGAAGGTCAGTCGCGGTGCAGGTCTTCGAGGATGGCACGGAGCTGATAAGCGGCGAGATGGCCGCAGCGGAAGAAGTGCGGCTCCGTGGCTCATACAATGCAGCGCCAAGGACAGACCTGTCCAGTCTGGACTGGTAGCCCCTCACTCACCGGTCGAAAACATACGGGACGAAGGAAAGGAAAGAACCACACAGACAGACAGAAAACTTTATTCAGCAAGTGAGTTTTAGACCCAGCTGGGTCCCTGGGCCACTGCGCGGTCCCGCACTGCATCAAGTAGGTCATGCCGGGACATGACGTCGGCAGCCCGAGTCATCGCAGCAAGCTGCGATGTCGGGTCTGCAGACATAAGCAGGACCTCCCAGTCCTCCCAGCTCGAGATGGCGTGCTGTCCCCGCGGGGGAGGGTCAGCAGGGCAGCCGAAAAGGATATGGGAGAGTGTGGCGTGGGGGTCACCGCATAGGGAGCATGCAGGGGATGTGCCACAATAGTGGGATAAAAGCTGAAAGGGATGACAGAGAGCGGGTCTGGAGGCGTCTGAAGATGATCTGTTGGGAGTGCGTAAGAGAGGGGTGGGGAGGAGGGTAAGTCCGACGGTCCAAACGGGGTATTTGCGTGAGCTCCGCAAAGGTGTGCGCCCGCTCCCTCGAGAATCCTGGATCGAGACTCTCCTGAGCCCGGCAAATCAAACCTCGGGCCAATTTATCGGCAGCCTACCACGTCTCGAGTTAACAGCCCTCACAGGTCTAAAACAACAGTGACAAGCCCCGCACTATTCAGACAAAAAAAAATGGCGGTGGTTTAGCTCTGGTTAAACCTGGAGTGACGCGATAGCTACAGCTGGCCGGGTGGAACTTGGTCACGTGACCAACCACGTGATCAGCCACGCCGCCACACGCAGCCGCAGCCACGGGCGGCAGTGCCGCCACAGGGAAGCGGACCTTGATCATGTGACCAACCACGTGGGGAACCACATAAGCCACAGCGCCGCGCCGCCGGCAGCTGCTCAGCACCACGTGACAGCGTGGCGGCGCCGCCACGCTGAAGGCTCGAAATGCTACCGTAATGTTGCTATCGCTACAAAAAGACCATTTTTTCCATTTTCTGCATGCGTGCGAAATGCTCGTACTGCTTTCGTTACCCCGTAATCACGGCGTTTAAACACTCTGAGAACACAAAAGAATCGAAAACATGCACGCAGTTTATATTAGGAGGCAGACTGCCTTCAAAAATTCAAAGTCGACAGTCGCAGACACGAGGAATTTTTATTGTTTATGGAGGTTTAACGTTCCAAAGCGACTCAGGCTATGAGGGACGCCGTAGTGAAAGGCTGAGGAATTTTCGACAACCTAAGGTTCTTTCACGTGCAGTGACGTCGCACACTACACAGGCCTCAAGAATTTCGCCTCCATCGAAATTCAACCGCCGCGGGCAGGATCTAAAACGCGTCCTTCGGGTGAGCGCCATAGCCACTGAGCCACCGCGGCGGCGAAGGATTTTTGAGGCTGACGAGCTGACAATTGTCATGTCAAGGAGGGACGCCGATAACCTCTCCAAGAATGATTCTAACGTTCTCTCTCTCTCACACACACAGAGAGAGATAGAGAGAGAAGAATCAAGGGTGGCGGGGTGGGGTAACTGACATGCGGATACGGTGGGTTCAGTCGTCACTGGTTTCCCTCTTTCGTTCCTTCTTACTATTTAGACTCTAGCGCTCTTTATCTTATCATTTCCTTTTGTGGGGCTAGTTAATCGCGCTCACCCTCGACTTTTCACGTGCGAATGAATCACCACGCGATTCGCAGAAGTTGCGCGCGGTTCGCAGCCTCGCGCTTTCAACGCTACACTTAGTCTCCCAAGGACACCCTGGAGTGAAGGCTTCACCCCGCACTGAATTTGGAGCTCCGAGACAGAAACGAACAGAGCAGGGCGGCACACACTGCATCAGTGCGCAGGGCACAAACGTGCAAATATTACTCTGGGAGGAGATATGCTGAACCTTTACCCCTTTCTGCTATAGTCTCCCTTTATTGTCTACTCCTAGTTATACACTTGGTAACTGCCTCCGACGTTAAACAGCCGTAACCGGAGCATTTCGTTATCAAGGAGAAAAAAAAAAGTATTTCTGCAGCAGACACGAGAAGCGATCCGTTGGCACAGCGACAAAACCATGAGCAGCACATAAAAACGAACCGGTTAGCATCGGAGGGGAAAGCACAACTGCCCATGAGAAATGAAAAGGGGGTGGGGGAAGCAGAGGCAAAACAAAGAGCGGCACGCAGATGACAGAAGAAAGAAAGGAGCGAGAAAGAAAACATAGACACAAATGGCACACGAAATAAATGAACAACAGAAGGGGGAAAAAAGAAAGTTCGCTTCAGCGGGCCCGGATGTCAGGGCCGCGGGTAGGAACTGGGTCATCCCGGCGACGGCAGCGGCTGGCAGCGCCATGCGGTGGCGACGCCGACCGATCGATGCGCCGGAAGTGACGCTACGCACCAGCACAAAGCTGCCGACCCCTCCTCCTCCTCCTTCCCTCTAATTGTCCACCCACGCGCGTAAAACCGGCATCATATCCGTGACCCAGTGCCCCGCAAGGGGGCCCCGGGCGGAGACCCTCACTCCGTGACGCGACACAACCACAACACCATCGCGAAAGGGCACACACAGGTTGAAGAAAAAGTACCGGGCTATCTGGGTATGAAATCATGCAACCCCCTCGAAAAGAAACAGCGCTTGGTAGAACGCTGCGGAATTAAGGCACGAGGGATAATCGCTCGCTATTTAAAAGCTGTCACTCCTTGTCAACCTTGGACTCAACGCCGATAAGCTCAGTGGCATGCTGCCGTATCGATGGCAGGTTATGGTTGGACGCGTCAGATTACGTACACCCGCAGTGAAAAGTTAGAGAAAAAAGCAAAAAATCGAAAAAATACGCGAAAAAGGTAATTTCATCGGCGTCTTTGCGCGCAGCCTAGGATAAATATATGAAGCTTAATTCTGTGCGTTGAAATTACTACGTGCGCGATTAAATCTCAATCAATGCGCCATCGGTGCAAAAAAAAAAAAAGAATTTCTGGCCCCCTTCAAAAAGTTTTGACGGCGGGTGGACATAGTGGAGCTTAGAAATTGACTCTGCGTACCGCGATCGATTGCACACGTTCACGCCAATAAGCTGACCATGCTTCAGAGTGATTCAAGCGCTGCACTGGCTTCACTGAAACGGGCAAGCCACGAGCGGTCGAGTTACGATGCCTGCTTCTATGGAGCAGGTCCGGAACGAGAGCTTAAAAACGGCAGCTCTGGAGGGTTCCCTTCAATCTGAAACAGACCTCGCCGATAAACCCCCCAAACGACAGACTCGGCGTCATTGCGCAAGACCCAATTACTACTGGGCGAAATGTCACAAAGGCTCAACTGACGAAGGCGCTATGTCGCCCGTCCAAAGGTAGATGGAAGCCCGAATCGACTAACTGGCGCCCCCGAAACTCGAAATGAACGGGCGCTCCGCAGTCGCATTAGAGGACTGGTTGCGCAAAGCCCGCGCGAAGGATCAGCTCAGTTGATATCAATCAGGAGCAAACAGGCGACACAGGGCGACGTCTCCGGTGACTTGGAGCTTTGCAGAGTTGCACAAAGGGCGCACCACGCAACTACTAATTACCAGCGACTGCCGTGCCTAGGCGGTCTTTCAGGGGCTTCGCGGCACTTGTGCAAAGAGCGTGAATGGAGCGCCGCGGCGACATTTACCGGGGGCGCTGGAGTGCTGGAAATAGCCAGGCTGCATGAGCCACACCGCGTGGTGGACGAGTGAAGCGTTCTTCGTAGCCCCCAGGAAGCAGGCCCGGTAATGACCACCAAGGCGGCTCTGGAGGAGCACACCATTCCACCCGACTCACCCCCTCGCTCATTCACTCACGCAATCAATTACAAGCAGCCTCTTGCAGTCACTCACTGTCCCTATCAGTTACTAACAAAATATCCAATAAATTACTGTCTCCCAATCACTCGCTTTCCCATAGTCACTCAACTGTTCTACATATCTCTCGTGCGCGCGCTTTCTCTCTCTCTCTCTCTCTCTCTCTCACACACCCACACACACACACACACACACACACACACACACACACACACACACACACACACACACACACACACACACACACACACACACACACACACACACACACACACACACACACACACACACACACACACACACACACACACACACGCACGCACGCACGAACGAACGACGACGCACGTCCTGCGCACTGCTCCTTCTCCCCAGCACAGCCAAACCACGCGGCGACGCTCGCTATACGGCAGCGACGCAGCGCGAGTCCGCGAAGCACCTCCCGCTCCTCTCTCCTCTACGCCGCCGCCGACGCAGCGGCGGCGGCTGCAGACAGCGAAGCGAGCCTTTCTCGGCGGCGGCGCTGACGCGCGCTACGCGCCGCGCTGCCGTCTAGCCCCCATTGAAGGGCCGCTTGGCTGGAACGAATGAATCGACTGCCCCTCGGCCCTCTCCCGTCTCTCTCTCTCTCTCGCCGCCTTGTTTCTCGTCCTCAACGAAAAAAAAAAATGGCGCCGACGGCGCGCTCGTCTGTCCCGCCGGAGAAGACAAGTCAAAGCAGACACTCGGAAAAGATGCGGACGTACAAAAGGACGCTGTCTCCCGACAGATGATGCAGTGGCTCAACTCGGAGGGACTCGCCACGAATACGCGCGCCGCCATGCGCTGTTAGGGGGAACAACACCAGTCGCGCCGACAGCCATTCGATTCGAGGGATGCTACACAAAACGTCACGAGGTGAAGGCTGGAACGGTTTATGGTTTAGGGTGTCCCAAAGCGACTCAGGTTATAAGGGACGCCGTAGCGAAGGGCGCGGAAATGTCGACCACAATACATGGGCCTCTAGAATTTCGCCTCCATCGAAATTGGACCGTCGCGGCCGGGATCCAACCCGCGTCTTTCGGTCGAGCGTCATACCCACTGGAACGCAGACAACGTCTCGGACATGACGTGGAACTAAGCGGACAACGCGCACACACGTAGTTCATTGAGCGCATCAAAATTTAATCGTAAATACCATTAGGATTACATCACTGGCACACAAAACATTAACATTTTCGGACAAGAGCACAAGTTTCGCCCTCGAAAAGCACTACACCGCAATCACAGGAAAGGTGGCTTCGCCTTTGCTTCCTGTGTTCGCCAGCAAAGCCAGCTTCGCAGGTCACGCAAAAAGCACTCCATTTTGTCTACGGCGACGAACAGGAATGCTTATGCAAACGCCCGGCTTAGAAAGCTTGTGGCGCCCTACCGCAAGTACCAATCTAAAGTAGCAACGACACAAGCGTTCATCTGGCAACTTGGTTTGTGTTGTAATTTCGGCGCGGCTGCAAAGAATTTCAACACATGCCAACCACGGTGTTCGGCCCGAATGCAGCAAACGGAACTCACCGGGTCTGAGCGCTAGGGTGGAGAACAAGAAAATAGGGACATACAGCCGGCCTATATAATTTTTTTTCCAGTATGCATACCAACCAACCAGCCCAACTTTCTGCTCTCGTGAGGTAAACCAGCACGTGAGTACTGTTGGGCTACAACTGCCGTTCCAGATTATAAGAGCCCTGGCTTCTATGCGTTCTTTGTTGCGACACAGCTTCAAGCATGCGGGGCTACGTATACTTCTCCTGGCCCATAGTAATCATGCGATGTTATGCGTGCCGTTCGGGAGGTTTGCGAGGAGAGGGCGCACACGCCGCCTTTCCTCTTTGCCCTCCTCCTCTCCACGACACGGGAAGAGCCTCGCTTGTCTTTCTGCCGAGCAGCCGTCCCGCACGGGCAATGCTGACAGCCGCCGGCCGTTAGGCCCGGTGCCACACGAGGTGGGCGAACGTTCCTCCCACCTTTTTCAGTCCCGTACGGGAGCGGAACGTTCATTCCCTATGGTGGTTGTTTGCTGCTACTTGTAATCTGCTAGGAAGCAATAAACGCTATTTCGAGTAGGTGATTCCTATTTGTCCCCTCTGGTCCGAACCCACCGTGGTGCCGACTTATCACGCCGAAGGTTGGGGGTCACAGCTCAGACTGCTAAGGCTGGCACGCTGGCGCTTTCATTAAAAAAGGCGACTAATCTCAAACAAAACCTGCAAAAAACATTTTTTTCTCAGCTTGCGGCGCCTAAGGCTCGTTGAGGCACGGATGGATGTGGAGAAAGGAAACCTGTCGCCACGCCTGGTGTGACAAATAGTTTTCAGGACGGCTCCTTTCCCAGTTAAATCAACCATTCGCTAAGAGATACACTGGGAAGAGTCATTTTATACTAGAAACAGACAAAACCACCGAAACGCCAACTGCTGACACCAACAAAATTTCATCAATTTTTAATCTTTTGGAGAAAACGGACAGTACGAAGGTGTTGGAAGGACGCTGCACTCTTTTTCTCGCTCTTTTACCCAGGAGTTGAAACTTTCTTCCCTAACCGCGACAAGGCAGCTTTCCATTCAGCAGCGATCTACTGAGAACAGACGTCACCCCGACTTCGTGGTGAGCCGCAATGGCGAATTTAGCGGAGGACAACGTTGTGACAGCTTACTGCGAGAGACCGAAAACGCAAGAATTAAACACGGTACGCTAATCGCCATCGCTCACTACGAGAACTCGCTCTGCTCTCTTCGCCACCCTCTTTCAATTGAATCTCTCATTAGATCCCATTGTCACGTGTTGACGACGACACGTTGGGGGCCGTACGCCACGTTACGCGCCAGTAATCGACGCCGACAGCGCACAGAACGCTGCGAGCGTCGCCTTCGTTTTATTGCTTGTACGCTCTCGCAAAACGTTTGCTTTTCTTAGCGCTGCTCGCCTTCACACCCGATTATATTGCACGGCACTGTACTGTACATCGCCATGGCATCAAAGAAAGAGCAGCCTGTTTCTACGCCTCCGTTCAACAACGAGCGGGGGAGCAGTTTGTTAACCGGGTGGGTTACTACAACTCCCAACGACGTCGCATCGTCCACGCAGCGCCATCCTGCGGCGGATATTTCAGCGGTGCGAAAGGAATTGACAACGGCGCAGCGGAATGTATTCCGAGTTTCTCTCTCCGCCGGCTGCGTTGATGTGGAGGCAAAGGGCTCCCAAAATGTTAGAGTCGAGACGGCCGGTGGGAACAGGTTTATTGTCGACGGCTTGTCGGTACACACACAGAACACGCCCCTCTGCCAGGGCAGGATAATTATACCATTGTGGTGGCGCTGAGGTACAGGCGACCGTGGCCCCCTGCTGGTTATAATATGCAACACAAAACAACCACAACTGGCTCCACTCGCACCCGTCGGATATCGCGATGTAGAACAGAGAGGTAAAGGCAGAGCGGCGGAAAAGAGGACGTCGCCACGTTACGCTCATTTCGGGCTCTCCGTCGTCATCACTTGATACTTTGGTGCACGCGCTGTCGCACCACGTTTGCTTTACGATACGCATCTACCGACTAAAACCGACCCCGGCCGGGGACAGCGAACAGTCCAGCACGGGGGCGACATAAAAGTATCTGGTCAGGTGCCCACTTCGAGAGGCTGCTGCCCAATACACTAAAAGCAGAGACACACCGCAGTGTAGAGCTGCGGATTAAGTTGGACCACTTAGCGTTCTTAAGCGTGCACTAATACCCTCGGCATTTCGCCCCCGTCGAAGGACGGCATGCCAGACAAAAACATGCACGCAAGCCACCCTTAAACCGGATCAACTCAGCAGCCAGAACCGCCGTCCCGTTCAGGCAGCCGGGCAGTGGGTCCCGTAAATGCGCGCGTACCGACGAAGAACAGCGCAGCGTTCTAAGGGAGTAACTGACGCCCCACAACAACGATATGTATGCAGCAGAAGACAGACACATTAGCGACGTTGGCTGCCGCTCCGACCGTCAGTGAACTGAACGGCAGTCGACTGCGTTTACGCGGAAGTTTCCACGAAATTGTATCCCGTGATGCACTCTGAAGAGCCGAGGCCGAGTACGGCTACTTTACTCTCTACTGCAGCTGAGTACTTCCGTCTAAATTGTCTGACGAGTAAAATACCCCGTTCGCTCGCTCCTTAAAAAGGAACGAAACATCAGAGAAGGTTTTATTCCCTAAAAGATATTGCTCGAACTCCTTTTATTTTAAAAGTGTGACGTCACATGCCACCCACTAATGAAGGAAACTATACCTGATATTTTTCCCCTTAACTTGAAACATTAACACCTGCAAAAGTTATGAGCTTCCGATGACACCTCTACAGAGCCAAGAAAATCAAACAGAGGCACGAGTTTCTCTAATTGATGCCGCTTTGCGTGTTTCAGTGTTTATAACACGCATTCAATTGGCGATGATTATAATTCGTGTCCTGATCCAGGACAGCAGCGTTACGTGAAAGTTGAGAGCACACGGCTGCGGGCAGTGTCGCCAATTGGGCCGATACTCGAGCGCCATCCAGTCAGCGTAGCCGCATACCTGGGAGCGCCGACGCCAGTCGAACTGAACTGTCGTCGAAAGCTCAACGTCAACTCGGAGCTGCAGTGTAGCACCGTCCAACCGTCGTTGAAATACGCTCAGTTCACGTAAAGACGAGGTGGATGTGTGCCAAACTCGGTTACACCGCTGATGCGGAAAACTTTCCACGTCACGATTTCGGAACAGAGGCACAGTAACTCAGCGAGGAGCGGCCACAGCAGTAGAGGCTAAGAATACAAGGCTCGCAATAAACACTTTGCGATTCGATTATTTTTTTTATCTGATTAAAGAAAATATAGAGAGGCACGCAATCACAGTTTGACCCACAGATTTGAAACCGAGTGCACTGTGATACCGCACCGTAATTAAATCCCAGTTATGTGCTTGCAATAACGGCGGAAAGGGTATCCATCGACGACGCACTGACGACTGCGCCGGCCCCGACTCCCTCTTCTCCCCTATCGGCGGAGGAGGCAGGGTCAGTCTGGCTTTGTGCATGCCTAGGGGTCTGCACAAGCAGCAGCATACCCTGACCGGGCCACGATACAGCTATCCCAAGATAGAGAAGGGGGAAAATGATGGTAGATTTGCGTAGTTAATAATAATAGTAATAATATGGTTGTTGGGGAAAGGAAATGGAGCAGTATCTGTCTCACATCTCGGCGGACACCTGAACCGCGCCGTAAGGGAAGAGATAAAGGAGGGAGTGAAAGAAGAAAGAGGTGCCGTAGTGGAGGGCTCCGGAATAATTTTGACCCCTTGGGGATCTTTAACGTGCACTGACATCGCGCAGCACACGGGCGCCTTAGCATTTTTCCTCCATAAAAACGCAGCCGCCGCGGTCGGGTTCGAACCCGGGAACTCCGGGTCAGTAGCCGAGCGCTCTAACCACTGAGCCACCGCGGCGGGTTGCGTAGTTAGGCCAAATGCAAATTAGGTGCGCTGGCAGTTCGGTTTTCCCTTCGGTTCCGGTGTTCAGATCCAGTGTTCACGGATGGAAGTTGTTCGGGTAGCTATAATGGGCCATTCTCTACACTCATAGATCCCTGGGAGTCTTCGTGTCACTGCTGGCGCAGTGGTGCAGCGGTCGAGCGATGCGCCACTGCCCATCTATGGCAAGTGCTGCCATCGGGGGCACTCGGGTTGCTTGGTTGGGTTGCGGTCCAGGTAGCTCGGCCCGAGCAGCCTACCATGGCTGCTAGCCAACGGCTAAATGCCACTATAAGTGCTAGCGCACTAAAATGTCCGCAAAATGAGCGTCAATTCCTACTTATCAATCTCTTCGTCTCTTCCCACACGGCACGGAACGCTGAGACTGAGGTAGTTACTGACTCTTTTCCTTCAATTTTCACGCCGTCTTTTCGTCGTCTTCCTCTCAGCCACCGCCGAAGACGACCAAAGAGACGGGGATGTTACGAATCAGCCAGCGACCACCAGAACGTCACGAGACTGCACTGAGTTTGGCGCCCGAGCCGTCTGACCCCCTGACTTCGGTATCAGATGACTCGGGATAACCCTGAATACGGAGCAACACTGAATACGGAGTAACTGTCACTACGAGTCTGAAACACTGACTCCCCAGTCTCCGGCCCTCAGTCAGGAGACCAACTGTGCAAAGGTAGTGCGTGAGAAGAGAATGCGACTTAAAAAAAAAATACTCCTCACTTGTTTGTGATATCAAAAGCACGATCATTTATTTGTTCTGGATAAACAGGGAACAGGAGGTGGTGTCCCGACACTGTTTTGCAGCATTCGACAGGCAGTACAGCGACGCGCAAAGCGAGCCCACGAAGTGAAAGTGACGCAAGGATTGCGCCGTCTGAAAGGCGCTGACCGGCGACGGGGGTCGTTTTTCTGTGCACGTTCCATTCGGACTGGCTCAGCCCGACGATCGAGAACGTGGACTGGGGGCGACTACCGGGAGGGAAAAAGGTTTGGCTTATGGGGGTTTAACGTCCCAAAGCGACTCAGGCTATGAGAGACGCCGTAGTGAAGGGCTCCGGAAATTTCGACCACCTGGACTGACATCGCACAGTACACGGGCCTCTAGAATTTCGCCTTCATCGAAATTCGACCGCCGCGGCCGGGATCGAACCCGCGTCTTTAGGGCCGGCAGCCGAGCGCCGGGGAGGAAAAAAGGAGAATACAATATATATACATATATACCGCGCGAAACTGGGGGCAAAAAGCAAGCGAACCACTCCAGTAGAGCAGACGCCACCTCCCAAAAGGTTTAATATTGCTGCCCGGCGGCGTTAGGGAGCAAGGAAAAACGATATCAGTGGATTTTTTTTCCGTGCAAAAGCCACGCCTTGGCTACGATGGACTTGGTACGTAGCAGAAAACACCGGATGAGCCGTCGCCCGGTTTTTAGCAGGCTAACCCGGAATGTCGGTATACGCGTACGACCTCGCTGTCGCCACAGCGGCGGACCACAGGCGCGCAGCCAACGCGACAGCCCTTGACAGGTATACTTCCGTTTCGTGGGAATTAAAACAGCCCCGGTTTTTGCACCCCGCTCACAGGACCGCTAAGTAGTTGGGAAACCCATCCCACACCCAGTGCGTGGCTTCCCTTCAAAATGTGTTCGGGAAGTACTTTCCCGAAGGGAGGGAAGGAAGCACCTCTCTCTAGCCAGTGCTCTCAAAAATGGGCCCAGACTGCGCACGCGTGGAGAGGCCATGCAGATCAAGCACGCACTTGAAATTCAAAGAAAATAAAAGAAATAAAGAGACGAAGCACGTTACTTTGTAAACACTTTCTCTTTCAGCTTTTCTTATCAAATAACGGGTACCTTGCAGGGAAAAATTCAAGGACAGTTATGACTGGTACAAACAAACAAAAACGAACTACAAAAGGGCTTCTCAAGAACCAAATTTGAACCGATTTCTGAATTTTAAAGCAAACAGCGCCCAACTTTTACCCTACATTTCAATGGAGGGGGGGGAGGCGGATATCGAGTGATCACCGACTGCAAATTTACCGTCAGCCCACCACGATGGGGCGCCCCCGATGATGAGGGCAGGTCGACAAAATTATTATTCCAACAGCGGCTGTGTCTGGCACTACATCCACAGATTGGTTGCGCGCATGCAGCGTCCCCAATGGGAGAAACCTACAGTGTTCACCCAACCATAATGAAAGCAGCGACAGAAACGGGAACACAACAAGAAGAAGTACACAGGACAGCGCTGCTCTGCGTGCTACCTCTTGTTGTGTTTCCGTTGTCGTCGCTGCTTCCATTATGGTTGATGCGGTGCTAAAGGTCACTCAATCTTGGAAAAGGCGCCCCACAGGCAACTCGTTGCGTTGCTGCATGGGCTTCGTGTGATGATAGGTGCATGCACAGAAATGTGAAAGAGCATTCTGAAAACACACCGCCAGACACAACGCGTAAGAGAGAGAGAAAAAAAAAGCAGACACCGCAAGCTATATAGGACAGCAAAACTAGCCTATTTATACGTACGGCAGTAAAATGTATAGCGCGAGGTAACCATTACTATCTTACTACCGAGGGACGACCAAAGCTATAGCGACAAATGGTATACGGGTAAGGTCCGATCGGACATAAGGCATATCCATGAACGCATCGCATATGTGGCAACAACGGCTCGAAAATGCGGTCGATGGAGCGAGCCTCCACAGAGTCTGTTCAACGCACTCCCTCTCCCTTCTTTTTTCTCTGGGAGCAGCACATCGGGCGAAGCGGTCGATCGAATCGGGGTGCCTTAATTTATGAGCTGGAGGCACGAACGCGCTGGACTGGCTCCGTGTCGCTCACACGCGCATACACGTCTGCACGAGGAAGATGGGAAATGAAGAACATAAATAGAAAAGGACAGGAGACGTTAAGCGGGTGGCGACACGGGGCTCCAGCGCTTCTGTCGGACAAGCAGCGCCCTCTCCGAACTCACTCCGCCTCTCCCTCCACGACAGCAAAGAAACACGCACATTTCAGGCACGCACAGGTACCGAAAATACGCAATAAATACAAATAAAGTTATCGTGACAAAAAAAAAGCCAGGACGAAGAGACGCAGACAACACTGTATGAAGTTCAGCACAGTCGACATTTTAAATTGGCGCGAAGAGGTTACGAAGAGAGGCAGACAACCCGAGCGCTCGCGTGACCCCAGCGGTGGTGCCCTTTAGCATCTGCCTCGTATGAGGTGTCCATCGGTTCCCACAGGGTACACGCTTTCTCCCAGCCTGGGTGCCTTCTCAAAAAGGGTTGAAATGCGGGCCACTTGGTAGATTGTAACTTGAAAGAAAAAAAAACAGTCACAAAAGACAAGAGACAACAGAATACTATTCTGCATACTATTTCTTCTTCTGTGGGCGTCTTTCTAAATGTTCATACTCCCGGCAGTCAGGCTGCGCTCTGCGTTAGCGCAATTAAAACCAGTCGTTGTGGCGTGAACACTCTTTTTGTCCCTTGCCTTCTCCAAGCACCTTGGAAATGGGTTTTTCACGCATTCTTTAAATAGTTATTGAATGAAGAAACACTGACGCTGGCCCACACCAACGACTACCGCGTTCCACTGACGAAGAGGTGACTAATTTAAAACGTACGTTTTATACATTAAACAAAAAAAAATAAGATACGGGGTATCAGTGCCGTAGGGCCATTCTCACAAGCAAACGGTGGTGATGCCGAGCGTTTTTTGTCTCCGAATCTCTGAGGCCACAGAAAACACGTCCATCCACTTCGATCATCGTCACGAGCGGGACGTCAACAGAGGCACAAGCTATCGAATCCCACCAAGGATGCCGACTTCACGCACTCCCTCGTTTCCTTCACGCACACTACAGCGGCGTTCCTGCTGCCGTTGTTGCACCCGCCGAGTTACGCGATGCTGGGCCGGCGCCAACGGCCTCTCACCACGGCTCGATGTCGCGGGTTCGACTTCCGGCCGTAGCGACACCGACGTTTAGGCGAGTGCAAGGTGCATAAGCGCACGCACTGTCCGTTTTCGCGTGGGCAAAAAAGAAAAAAAAATTGGGCGGCTCCTCGCCTTGCAGCTGCGAATGAAAGCACGGCCAACTGCCGGCGGCCTGCAGCAGTCAATGTGCTTCCTTGTCCTCTTCGCGAGCTAAGCCCGACAAAACGAGGAGAGGAGGGCTTCGCTGAGCAGTCAATCTTCCTCGTTACGAGTGCGGCTGCGCCTTTCCTCCTCCGCCCTCAGCAGCCAACCACGCTCGCCGGGCGCAGTAAACATTTCTGCGCATGAGCCGCCGCGGTGGTTGAGTGGTTATGGCGCTCGGCTGCTGGCCCGAAAGACGCGGGTTCGATCCCGGCCGCGGCGGTCGAATTTCGATGGAGGCGAAATTCTAGACGCCCGTGTGCTGCGCGATGTCAGTGCACGTTAAAGAACCACAGGTGGTCGAAATTCCCGGAGCCCTTCACTACGGCGTCTCTCATAGCCTGAGTCGCTTTGGGACGTTAAACCCACATAAACCATAAACCATTTCTGCGCATGATCGCTCACTGCGTCCCGGAAATGACGGCACAGTTTCCACTGAGCAGGAGTCAGTGCGAATAGTTTGACCTCGTCATTAACTCTGCAGCCGCTGCAGGCTTCCGTCCGATGCCCTCAACTGAGCACTGACATCGCACAGCACACGGGCCTCTGGAATTTCGCCTCCACTGGAATGCGACTGCCACGTACGGCCGGGATCGAACCCGCGTCTTTCGGGTCAGTAGCCGAGCCCCGTAACCACTGAGACACCTTGGCGGCAAAGCAAAAAAGCTTTGTGCAGTCAAAGAATTTTAGCACTGTTTTCAATCAATTTGGCTCATTGCATCTTTGCGCTACATATATGCGGCCGCATTAAAAGGGGCGACCGAGGGCTACGAAGCGATGATATAGCGATGGTCCCATTTGCTTTCTTATGTTCTGCCACGCGAAAGCATGTTCCTTCCCGAATTATCCCGCAGTGTGGCATCAAATTTTTTTTGTGTTTCTCTCAGCGTAAGCTGCTGCTTCAGTTGAACTGCATACCGCAACACTCCTTTTTGAAGGCGTTGGAAAGTAAGGACATTTGAGTTCATTTAATGATTGGTCGCGAAAGGCTGCTCGAGAAGAGCAACCTGGTTTCTCGCATGCCCCAACGGTGGCAGCACCTGCCATCGCAAGGCAATGGCGGATCGCTTAACCGCTGCGCCAGGAGTGACACTCCCATCTAATAATGCGAGGTATGCAGAATTACCAATTCTCCAGATTTAATGCGCCAGCAGCGATTTCGCCGATCTTTGTCTGAAGCCTGCTTGACCCTGAAAACCGAGCCTCGACCCGAGACAGAGGGGAAAACCGAAGTGACCTAATTCGCATTTGGCGTAACCACCCTAAATATTCCGTCAATTCTTTTTTCACCGCAGCTCAGACTAAAGAACGAAAACACAGGTTGCGAAGATCGTATAGCTTATGCTAATCAGACCCAAACTGCAAGCTGCGCTGCTTCGATAGGTTCTCGGAGGGTAGAACAAAAAAAAATTCACTGAGAGGTGCAAGGTGACAACCTCGCAAGACCACGGCGCCCATCTGGGTCGCGCGCTGACGAGCGCCGCAACCTATCTGCGTATTGCGGACACGGCGCGGTTGTTTCGGCCGGCACGAAACAAGTATAGACACGAACCGAAACTGCGCACGCAGCGCGAAGAGAAAGAACGCAATGCAGTCATCAGTGCCAGGGAAAAGCTACGCACATTCTGTACGCGGACGCGCTAAATAAACTGCACACGGCACAAGATGGGGCAATAGCGCTGATTTGACAGCGGCTTTCACAACTTCAATGGCCGCTTTTTATAAATATTTTTCTTTGGCTAGGCAGAGGCGCGGCGTCATGCAGACAAATGCGCAACCCGGGGGGCGGGACGTAAGCGGCGCATAGGGGCGCTTTATCTTCTCTTCGCCTCTACTTGAGAGGACATGCAATCCTTGCCTTTCTTAATAATAATTGGTTTTTTGGGGGAAAGGAAATGGGGCAGTATCTGTCTCATATATCGTTGGACACCTGAACCGCGCCGTAAGGGAAGGGATAAAGGAGGGAGTGAAAGAAGAAAGGAAGAAAGAGGTGCCGTAGGGGTGGTGGTGGTAGTAGTTTTATTAAAAAAAATAATAGTAAAAAGGAAGGAAAAGATTTTTGCTAGCCCCGGCATTTGCCATCGATACTGAAGCACCTGAGCTGGGGCAGCCGAAATAAAGGACAGCAGGCAGAATGGAGAAATGAAATGAAAGAGGTGAAGGGCTCCGGAATAATTTCGACCACCTGGGGATCTTTAGGGCCCGTTCACACTTGTCCAAAAATCCGGCGAGCGAAGCGGATTCGGCCGCTTTTGACGACGAGCGAGGCGGAAAGCGGCGCGGCGAGGGCGATCGGGCTGGACCATAGCCTCCAGGGGGCTCTTAAAGTGCACTGACATCGCACAGCACACGGGCGCCTTAGTGCTTTGCCTCCATAAAAACGCAGCCGCCGCGGTCGGGTTCGAGCCCGAGAACTCCAGCTCAGTAGCCGAGCGCCATAACCACTGAGCCACCGCGGCGGGGGCCTTGCCTTTCTTAATTCCTACTTTTCTTTTCTTTTTCTTTCTTTCGTTCATTTAATTATTCCCCTAAAATATTGCTTCCGTGCATCGATAATTACTTGCCCCGTTGCAACACTATAACGTGACAAGGAATGCGAGAAGACGCGGGGCACTAAGCAGTCCTTTCCCAGAAAAGCGTGCTGTAAGCCCTTCGTTCATCCTCGTATCCCCTACCCCTACTCCGCAGTCTAGCGCAGTTGCGCTGATAGCTCGGTGAACAGTTACGTGCGCCAGCCTCCTTTGCCAAGCCACATTCTATCTCTCTAGGCAGGTCTCTGTGCGCAAAACGCCGCGTCTGAAGGCAGCCGAGAATTCTCCGTGCCGCACTGACACCAACAGCAGCCAAACGAGGGGAAAAAATAAAGCAGCTACAGCGCGGATATCCGCCATGTGCCACGTGAGCGCAATTTACGACTGTCGTAATAGAAAAAAAAAAGACTCATCTCTCTCTCTCCTCTTCACTCTTTCGCTGGTGCATTCACTACCGGCGCGGGCAACAATGGCTGAAGACTGAAAGAACATAAAATTAACGTCGATCTAGCTGATCCGGAGTTCCCGGGTTCGAACCGGACCGCGGCGGCTGCGTTTTTATGGAGGCAGAACGCTAAGGCGCCCGTGTGCTGTGCGATGTCAGTGCACGTTAAAGATCCCCAGGTGGTCGAAATTATTCCGGAGCCCTCCACTACGGCGCCTCTTTCTTCCTTTCTTCTTTCACTCCCTCCTTTATCCCTTCCCTTACGGCACGGTTCAGGAGTCTGCCGATATATAAGGCAGATACTGCGCCATTTCCTTTCCCCGAAAACCAATTATTATTATTATTAACGTCGATCTACCACGCAGGCATATTGGAATACATGTGAGAGATTGCCGATCCAAAACTTGCATAGCTGAGTATGCACAATGTAAAGTGATCGATAAACACGCCGAGCAGCTGGTTCGCGAGATAATCGAGGCAGCCGAGATAGCAAAGCTTGGAGATGATTGTGTCAGCAAACCATCCGTACTCTTGAAAAAAAAAAAAGAACTGGAGATCCTGGATGTATGATGATTCTCGTGGAAGTGATAATACGTGTGGCAGAAGTCCCGTTTCTGTGCGGTTCGCAACAGCGTATACTTGAAGCAATGCATGCCTCGAAATAAACTTGCTGAAAGTCAGCGCTCGTTGTGTGTTCTCGCTCTCCCGTCTGCGTTTTTTTGCGCTGACTTGAAAAAAAAAAAAAACCTGGCTTACAAGCGCAGTTTTGTTTGGCCCCAAATGCACAGCGGGCACCGCAACGGCGTCGGCGGTAGCCCGGCTTCCGTGTGGCACGCAGAGTGGACGGACAGCGTGCGTGCGCAACAGACACGTTTCCGTCAGGGTCACACTGCGTGGGAACGAGAGAGAGTGCAGAAAAAAGAGGGGAAGGGGTGCTCGTCCACGAAACGGCGCGCGCTGTGCTCAGCGGAAAGGAACGCGAGACCCTCTCCATTTCTTGTTCGCTAATGGGGAGAGGGAGAGGGGCAGACTGGGCTACCGCTCCACACCAGCAGGCCGCGGCAACTGCGCTTGCGTCTATTACTGCAACCACGAGGTGCTCGCAGTCGGCGGCGCAGAAACACGCTTTCCAAGAGTCGACAGCCGGCCTAGTCGGTAGAGAGACGAAGGATGGACTTGCTCTCTTCGTGTCTTCTACTGCGCTATGTTGTCTTATTAACCACGAAAGCGATTTCAAACTCACGCGGTCCCTACCCGAACCGTATACACCTCAAGATGCGCAAGGCCCCGTCAGTGCCGTACACAGCTGGCCTGGTGTGCGTCGGCGTCAGCACGTTTCGTGGACGGACGGATTTCGACGCGAAGGCTTTCAACTCGACACGACGACGCCGAATGTGGTTCCCAAGACATTTTACGCTCGTAAATGCTCTCCTACTGCGAGGCCCCGCATAAATTCAGGCGCAATATCTGCGGACAGCTCTCGGAATATCGGTCACCGCTTTGCACGAGCAGGGATCGCCAGCGTTCACGGTTGAAAAGAGCGCCGGTGCAGGGAAAGCGAAAATGGGACATCGGTGCAGCCCCGTGCGACGGCCCAAATGCTCCCGCAGACTTACGGCGCACGGGCAAAAACATACTGAGCGCGAGTCGTAAGCCAGGCACTGCGCTTTCCACGCGGAAATGAGGATCGATATCTGCTGATCTGAAGGCTCGATGCAGCCCACGTGGAGCTTTGAGCGAGCTAACTTCTTTCTCTTATATACGATGCAGGCAATACCCCGAGACAGTTGCCGCAAGAAAAGGATGATCACAACGCGAGAAGGCGATACGTTGCCGTGACATCGATCATGGCGAGCCGCTGGCTCACACAGCAGCTGCGTACGCGCTAAAATCTTTGGCTCGCAAAGCGCCAAGTGACCTGACGGCATGTAGGAATGCGAACCGTGTTCAACAGGTGGCGCCAGCCTGCAAACACAACGCGGCTCTGGAACCACAATACAATAATGGCACGGGGCATCGTGCGCTGCACAGTTTCAAGTGCTACACTTGTCCCGCGACAGCGCGGCCGCTAAGTTCAAATACCACGGTAGCAGCCGGACCTGTTTTACTTTCGACGAACCAATGGCGCATGGTGAAATTGATGCGACACACGCTTTCCTGTTGATAATTAATTCGCGACTGTACACGCGTCAACGTTTGCAGCAATTCGTGGGCGAGGTTCAAGTGGGAGTCGAATCACTTTACTTCTATAAAAGGAAGCAGATTCTGGCTGTCCACGCTTCTTGCTGCGTCAACTGTGAGCATCACGCCAGTTGCCGCTGCTACCTTTCAACGAACACGTTAAGTGACCAAACTTCGTAATCTCTCTCAGGGGAGACAGATAGTGGTGGAAATGCTTAACTGACAGTTTGAGAAGGGACTGATATCGTTGGCTGTCGCTGCTGCCCGTGCTCCCTCGAGGAGTTGCTCCTGGTCACCGAAGTTCGAGCTGGATCGAGCCGCCTCCCACCCCCTCAGTCGTTGGCTGAGCTATTAGCTTGACTTCCGGATTTTCTTGGCAGGCCCACGCCCCGCAGAACTGGCACTCTTTACTGATAGATGCTGGGACCATGACGTGTGAACTTCATGTATTTGTTTGTTTTATTTCTTGAATAACGCCAGTCGCCTTCTGGAGGCCAAGGCAGGAATGGCACAGGTATACGTCGTTGTACATTGCAATGCAACAAAGAAAAGAGAAGCGAGCACGGAATGAGCAGACACACACTGCGTTTCCTAAAAAAGAAAAGAAGAATAGGCGCAAACTAATGAACACACACACTATGCATGTAAAAAATGCATGTCAGCATGATATGAAAGACTCGTGATTTGCCAAGCAGACCACGTCACGCGGAAGCCCGTTCGATTCGGATATCGTCTTTGGGGAAAAAAAGAAAACTGGAAAGCTTTCGTTCGACACTGTGGCACGACAATTATCGAGTTGTGTTCGCTGCGTGTTGGGCGTGATGTGTTATATTGCATGTAGTCATCAAAGTTCATTTTTGTTCGATTATTGATAAAGATATGCAGCATTTTTAAGCGATACAGCTTGCGGCGGAATTCAAATGTCTCCAGTTCAGATCGCCCCATTAGATTAGCAATGGAAATGAGTCTTCGATATGCATTGTAGATAAATCTAAGTGCTTTCTTTTGAACTCCTTAAATGCGATTTATATCTAATTTTGCGTGCGGGTCCCAAACAACGTCGCAGTATTCCAGCAGTGGGCGTAGTAATGCAGTATAAGCTGCTAGCTTCGTTTTATTTTGCAGTGCTTCAGACGATTTATCAGCCAAAGCCTGCTGGATGCCTTTGAAACTATTTGCGCGATGTGAGAGCTCCAACTCAAGTTACTGTTAAATACAATTCCCAAGCATTTGTACTAATTTACCTTACTAATAGCTGTACCGTTAATTTTGTACGTGTAATTAAGAGATCACTTTTTGCGTGTTATTGTCATTTTCGAACACTTAGAGGTATTTAACATCTTCCAGGTCTGACACCACTTGGAAACATCGGAAAGGTTAATTCTGCAGTATGTAATGATCCTCTGCTTTTTAATTGGTAGGTATACAACGCAGTCGCCTGCGAAATAGCGCCACCACACTGGTAAGTTAAAAGACAAGCCTTTAAAAAAAAATAAACAATAGCGGACCAAGTACGGAGCCCTGGGGGACGCCTGGGAGAACTGAAGCTCGCGGTGAAATGGAACCAGATATCTGGACATACTGGTGTCGTTCAGAAAGGTAGGAATCAAGCCATTGGACAAGACGCTGATTTTGAAGTACGTGTTGAAGATGAAATGTTCCATAACCTTACCTGATGAAGCACACAATAGTTAAAATGGCCTATAATTAGTTACATAGAGCTAATCCCTGGATTTGTGAATGGGTATGACCTTTGCAACCTTCTAGCCGGTTGGAACTTCTGAATTTAGAAGGCTTGCATAACATATCATAACTGTATACGGTAAACGTGAACAGGACGGTTGTTCCTGACGTGCATCAGAAACAAGAAGGGCCTTGTAAGACGCATGATGGGGACCGCACGAAGGGGACCGCACATCTACGCATCAGAGCTAATGACGTTGCGGTGGTAGACGATGGCAGCCCACGGAAAGCAGCCTGTCGTAGGCTCCAGGTGCGCAGGCGCGAAGATGTGCTGTCTGTAGATTCAACTCGGCAGGCGTTGTGCCGTGATTGGCGGGTCCAGATGACGTGTTGCTCGTTCGCTTCCCCAAGACAAGAAAACCGAAGCATGCTTCGCTCGGTGAAGGCTTTGCAACAACGATTAAATGCACAACCTGTATCAAAAACAAGGAGGGTCTTGCAAGACGCAATGACCCTTGAGCTTTCGCCGTGACGAGTGATGTCTGAGGCGAACTTCCTGCTTTTTGCTGAGGCCGTCGGCCGGAGGGGGATACCTGCTGCGTTCAATCGAGTCTGTGGTGGTGCAGTCTGTATGCATACGTAATGAGCTCATCGGGGAGAAAATGCGGAACCCGCGGGGAAAATGCTCGGGCGACAGTGTGTGCACACTCATTCCTTCCAGGGATGACTTCTGCTGCGTTTTCTAGGACACGCTCTGCCAGCGGGGTAATCCTGGTACGCCGCTTGCGAATCGGTGATTATGTGCTGTGAGGTTGTGTGGGTCGCCGCTACGGCGACAGCAGCCTCCTCTTCATCGGTGCGGGTACCACATCCGACCGTGGCTCAGTGTTCGTTTACTACTGCTACCGATGGAGGCAGGTCCGCCCACTGCACTGTAAGAACTTAGGGAGTGAAAACAGCCTAGCCCAAGAAACGGGACGAGAGGGGGCACCACTAACAACAAAGACTTTATTGCAATGAGGCAATAAATCGGAAGGACAAACAAACATAAAATAAAGAGTCGCAGCCACAGGAGTCAAAAGTTACCGGCTATCTAAGAAGGCTATCTCTTTGGCCAGTAAACTAATGGAGCACTAACACAATTTGCGCCTCTTGTGCTGAATGCGAAGGCTTCTGTAATCTCCCGCGTGAGTTGTGCCTTGTGCTTCGTCAAGATTTTTTTTTTTTTTCAGTGATTCAGGTCTGGCTCACACGCGCCTTCTTGGCAATGCAGCGTGAAGTTGCTCTTGGGGGCGAAGTTGTTAACAATTCAGCATGTTCTCTCAGGCGATCACTTTGCGTTCGTCCACACGTGCTGCACTTGCGATGACTTTGCATGCCTCCTGTCACCCCTTTGGCAATCTTGGCATTCGGGCGCCGCGCTGATTTTGAGTGCCAACGACTTAATCGGGGCGGCGTGCTCTCGCATGCGGTCATTAACACACCAGCCGGTTTGGCCAATGCACGACCGGTCACATGGGAGCGAAATATCATACACCACACCTTCGTCGTCCCTCTCTCGTCCCGTTTCTTGCGCTAAGCTATTTTCATGGATAACCAACAGGTCCAAATTCACAGACTGACGAACTGTGCTGGGAGCTCCTTTCGATTGAGTACACGCTTGTCCCGCACTCCACGCCTTTTTCCAGAATCACTGAATCCAGAATCCCACGTTCACTGAAAACGGTGTTTTCTTACCAATAACACGCAATTTCATGACAAGTGTTCGCCAATTGCTAAAAAGAAAACGTTCGTGACTTGTGGCGTTCACAAGAGATGGCGCCACCCATCCACTAACTACATATACGGCGGTACACTGTTACACTATCTATGCAGTACACTGTAACTATACAGTAACTATTTGCGAGCCGGGTGCGCTACCTGTTGAGTCAGTGCTTTTGAACACATCGCTCGTCCTGCTACTTTGTGCCCATGTCGCCTTCGGTTCCTTTGCGCTACACCTCTCAATGGCGTGCATGTGCTCCCATCTTGAGTTCCTGCGTACGTTTCGCGAAACTTTGTTGTTCAACTTCACGGATCATTGCCCCGTTAGGACTGGCACAGCTCGGCAAAAGATGAAACAGTCCAGACAACAGTTGCCAGCCACGGATTATCTCCGCTCGGAAGCAATTTCTCGGTACGCCGACGACTCGCCATTCGCGAACGAGATAACTGCTGTAAGTTGAAAAAAAAAACCAGTCACAAAAGACAATGGACAAGAGAAGGAGTGTACACGCCACAACGACCGGACTGTCAACTGAGATTTATTAGACAAAAACATAGCCCCAGCAAGGTCAGCAGAGCATGCGCAACAGCCGTATCACAACTCACAGCGCATAGGGCACACAAGATACACCTCTACCGTGACCGGCCTAAAAAAGCAAATTCCTTTTCGAGTAAGCGCACCGAAGTTGTGCTAATGCAATCTTGGCCTGACAAACTGATAGGGTATGCCTTTAAGATATCTCGCTCTTGCTGACCCCTGCCTCTACCAAGAATCATTACGTTGCTGAACAGTGGATAACACCCACATTCATTGCAATGGCAAGGCAAGTTGGCACCGTCATCGGACCCCAGGGAGGAGTGGTGCTCACGCAGCCGGTCATTAATACATCGACCTGTTTGGCCTATGTATACTCTTTCGCATGTGAGGGGGAACTTGTACACGACCTGAGCGACACACGCCGTGAAGCGGTTCTCGTGCTGCGTTGTACAAACGTAGTTCCTTTCCCTGCCTCGAGAAATGCGCGAGCACAGACCCGAAAGCTTGCAAGGGGCAGAAAACACCACACTCACTCCCTGCCTGGCCGCCACTTGATGCCGTGGCTCACTTTATGCACGTACGGCATGACCTCGAACTTTTGGCGTTCAGTTGCTCCACCATCAGCCGGCTTCGTCCGTTCTTTCTTGAGCTTCTAAAGCAGCGATTCAGCCACTGCTTTCAAAAGATTTTTTTTTCCATTGTCTTTTGTGACTGGTTTTTTTTTCAAGTTGCTATGAACCAACTGGCCCGCATTTCAACCCTTCTGCATAACTGCTGTGCTGAGCACTGCAATGTGAAGCAAATTTGGAGGCGAATCGAGAAGGTTTATGGGATCTGACAGAAGAGTTTTCCTTTAACCGAGGCACCGCTCGTTTTTGAGAAGCGTTTTTCCTCAAAAGGTGACAGTTTTCAAACAGATGTACCAAAATACCAACGGCCGCTCCTGAGGACGTAAAATATTTTCACTCTGCAATGTAGCTATGTTTCGGATAAACTGTGACAGCTACAAGACAGTCTCCTCTCATACGCATGTACGTAAAAGCATGCCTCCGCGGAATGGTAGTTACTCAGAACCTTTGCTCGGGCATATCGCTTTCGCTCCTGCAACTCAAAAGGAGAGCTCTCTAGTTAAGTTGCTAAGCAGAATCAGGGACAGACCTAGTTTGCGTGAGATGTGGTTCTGCTGCATGTATTACAAGAGCGAAGAAAATAAACATCCTCCAACTTGACCGGAGTAAACTGTTGCTATACAGAGGGCACAATATATAGCCGGTAAACTCCATCAAAGAGAGTACACCAGTTTTTAGAGTGTGGACATGCAGCATCCATGTAGTATGTGTGCTATGATCTTTCGACTACCATCGTGATATTCCGGGTGCATGTTTCTCAGTTGCGACAAAGCACGCGGAAACAACCGGTAAATAAGAACACGACTCCCGACAAACTCGAGCGTTGCTAGATACAATGGCCCACGATGCACGCCGTAATGGATAAATTAAAATCTCAGCCATTTCGCCTTCACCTTCACTTCCTTCGTTCATTCCCTCACGGCGCACAGCCGCTACACGATAAACAGTTTCAATCATTAACGCGGCCTTGCATTGTTCCACGTCATAACGGCAACCAGCACGGATGTGCTGTCCCGTTATTACGCCGAAGAACGATGCAAGAGCACGCTAAAAACTCGATGGCGCTCACTTGGGCGACATCAACGGAAATGCACGAGCGGTCGCCGTTACGGACTACGCTCACTGACCCCACTCCCCACTCCCAGAATGACGACATTGGTCATTCTCTACCTTGCATTCATAGATTGCTCACGCCCCTCCTAGCGCAGTGGAGCAGCGGTTAAGCGATGCACCACTGCCCTGCGATGGCAGGTGCTGTCACCGGTGGGGCTTGTGAGACCCTCTTCCCGAGCAACTTCTCGCGACCAATCATTAATTTAACTGCCACATGCCACGATGGGCAGTTTGCTCACAATGCGGTGGTTAGGAATTCACTCGCCGCGGTGGCTCAGTGGTTAGGGCGCTCGGCTACTGATCCGGAGTTCCCGGGTTCGAACCCGACCGTGGCGGCTGGGCTTTTATGAAGGCAAAACGCTAAGGCGCCCGTGTGCTTTGCGATGTCAGTGCACGTTAAAGATCCCCAGGTGGTCGAAATTATTCCGGAGCCCTCCACTACGGCCCCTCTTTCTTCTTTCACTCTCTCCTTTATCCTTCCCTTACGGCGCGGTTCAGGTGTCCAACGATATGCGAGACCGATACTGCGTCATTTCCTTTCCCCAAAAACCAATTATTATTATTAATATTATTATTATTATTATTAGGGCTTCACTCTGTTTACTCATCCGCCACTTTCTCCGCGACATGCACCATCTAATGCTCACGCATTAATAAGCACCCAGCCCGACTTGAAACGCTACTTCACTAATAACTCGTGCTCAACAGCAGAAGGGCACGGCTGCAATCATGAGAGAGGTGAGTAACGATGAATGCGTGCAATTTCTACCATTACTTCCGAAAGCTGCAATCCAATACGTCACAGACTAACATTTTTTTCGCATTTATTTTACTACATGAGCAAGTGGGTGATTAAGCCTACTACGACTCGTGCGCCTCTCGTTTCCTCGAACGGAGGAAGAGAGAGCTTTATTTACAAAAGGGAGGTCGGCCCGCTGCTCTGCAGTGGGGAAGGTCGGAGAGCGGCGAAAAAAGGGGTATGCATGATACACAAAATCACGGAACTGCAATGTGTCGGACAATACGAGCTGCGAGTCCAGAGTTGCGCTCCTTAATAAGAAGCGGAGCAGTGCCAGATCCGGCTATCGAAATTTCTACGCCTCCGGCCAAGAATCGGGGCATATAAGTGTCAAAAAGGGGTCATGGAACAGCGCCTTTCGCACGCTCACAAAGGGCAAACCGCGATTATGTGGTGCGCAGTGCCAGCGATGTGCAGGCGCACAACGCCTACAGCGCGCACGTACAATTAGCAGCGAACACCGCAGAGTGAAAGACACATCGAGTCTAAGCCTACGCAGAAGTCTACAGTGGTTGCGCAGCATGCTACACGAAAAAAAAAAAGCCATGCTCGGATGCAGCGTTTCAAAACAGCCGTGTCAAGTGCCTGCCCGTGTCTTGCCGTCGTACTGCACGCAGAGCTGGAAAAAAAAAAGGGGGGGGGGGGGGGGGCTATGCTCCTTCGCCACGGAGCACCTTTTCTCCATTCAACCCGCGATGCTCCAGGATGTCAGCCTCGCATGAAAGACAATTAACGTAGCGATTAAACCATGAAAAGTGCATCAGACCCATCCCAACGCGATGTAACACATATAAATTCTCATTTTTTCCGTTAGCCATTGAAGAATGGAATAATCTGCCTCACGAATTCATGGACGACGTCTCTCTTGATAACTTTTTGAAAAACGTAGAGTCGTTTTTTGAAAAACAGAATTTACAATAAAAAGAGCATCGTGTTGACCCGATTGTATCGCTTCGTGGTTTCATCGTTCTCCTTTCCAGTGTTTTAAATGCATAAAAATGAACGTGTATAGCAGTGCGCATGTCCTTTGACCGTTGATGGTCTCAGCCTACTTGCTATGGTCTTTTCTACTGCAGGCGCATGTTTTGTATCTCGTGTAAGTTATACTGGATATGCTATTGTTTGTATAATTGTTCCATTATTTTGCCCACTCCTGTAAGAGCCTAACTAGGCTTACACTATGCTTAAATAAAATAATTTTTCCCGCACCGATGACTGCTGCTCAGAAACGACCGTCAGTGCCAAATACTGGTGCAGCGGCTTTGGCGCACAGTGGAAGCAGGAATTAAAACGACGCTGCAAGGTGAGCAAGTGACGTCACACAAACGTCACGCTACGCGCACCGTTCACCCACCATGCGGCGCGAGGGTGAATTCAAGCCATATACCGGCACAGCCCCACCGTCGCACAGGTGATTGTATGGCTGGCGGCGAAACCAGACAACCGGCATAATTGCACTGGCCGCAGTTCGCAACTCCCATGGAAGGAGAAGGAAGAAAACCCTCGGAAGCACACGACGAAGCACGAACCGGCTACGCCCCCCGCTGTGCACTACGTTAACAACTTGAACGAACAGGCATTACTGGTGAATCCCGGTCTTGGGTTCGACTCCTCCTTCCCACTGTGTTTTATAACCAGGCTGACTGGTCATGGCCCAAAATTTCGGCGAGAATCTGCGGACGCTCGGCCGAGCAATGGATGGCGGTGCTACGTGCTTTTCGTTACGCTTGAAAGTGTACACCCAGTACGTATATACATACAGGCTGTACCTCATACAGAAAAGGGCGACTTCAAATTGCCTGTTTCCCCAACTCGTTACTGCGGGAATCAGCTTATTGCGTGAATGTGGCACGACGCAGTATGAAGAAGGGCTCCCCGAAAGCGGCCTTTATGTACACAACTTTTCTATACTACGCATTCCAAACCGCCTAAGGCTTTAACGCACACAAAACCCCCACAAAAGATACCCCCCCCCCAATCAGAGCAGCACGCAGGCAGTTGCGTCATATACGGGATTATACGTACAGCCTCAGCGCTAAAGCATAAAGTGCGCCCCGCTTAAAACAACCGCTCAAGTTACTGTCCGGTCGATGTGTGTACACGCACCCGTTATGACCCCGTTATCAGCATTTTTCCAGCGGTCACCCCGCCAGCGCCACAGACAAGCTCGGCGTCTTTTATCAGCCACAGACGACTGTCTGGCGCGGGCACACAGCGACAGTGTAAGCACACAGGAAACCCAGCGAGAAAGAGCGAAACAAATGCGCCTTGCGTTCGGGGGCGACAATCAGCTCCATTCTAAGACGCGCACTTTTCAGTTAACAATGAGAGCATCCAAGTGGTTGGGGTCAAATCGCAGGGTCAGTGTAGAGGTGAAGCACGTTCAATCATTGTTCCAAGCAGCGCTGTCCCCTTTACCCCATCCTCTTATCAACGTCGATAAAGGTGCACGCTTTATCGCTGTGTGAAAAAAAAAAAAAAAGCTCCGCCATGCAACACCGAAACAATGACAGAGGCCCAAGTAAGTTCACGTTTTGACACAAGCGGTCACATAGCTTGAGGTTGAGCATTCCGTTACCGTGCAGACCTATCCTTGCGGTCTAGCTGCGCACTCACCCGCAAGCTCGGTAACAGTGAGCAAAAGCGTTCTGCTAAATGCGCATGCACGGTACACGCGCCAATATGGCGCCTGGCGGTAGCAGTAACAACGCATGGTAACGGTTTAGTGGTAACGGCACGTTGAAAGGTTCTGTAGCTAAAATCTACGCTCACACACACACAAAAATACAGACTGAATGGTCAAGATATTGGATCATACCACCCGTGCAATCGCCAATGCACATACCTACGAATAAATGCGGATGGAATTCGAAAAACGAAACCTTTCAGCCGGTGATCCTCGGATAAAGAAGGAGGTAGCCCACAAAATAGGCGTCGAATGACAACCCAGCGTACAGGCCAACGTAATGCAGCTCTCGGTCCGGCATATTACTCACAAAACTTGAAGTGGCTTTTACATACCAAGCCTACCGAGGCACAAGCTGCACAACTGCTCTTTTGAAATGACAGACCAGTACAATCACTGCACTGGCGGCGAACACCTGGTCACGGCTGCTCGGCGTGCGTCTTCCTCTCGTTTCTAGCGCTTTGCTTTCCTGCTTTTGACACGTTGACTGCCTCGTTCTTCCCTGAGCACATATTTTGCCGCTCTGCTGTCGCACCTTCAACTGCGATGCGGTCGCGAGACAATTCACAACTTGAAATCGCAGCCTTAACAGATGCAAAACGAGACCTTCTCAGAAGTCGCATCACACACCATCACTGTGTTCTTTCTTTCCCCTAGGAATAAAGCTTGCACTGTAGGGCATGAACGTGACCGCCTGTCGCCGAACAATTGCGCAGCGCGCGAAGTCGAGGCGCTGTCTGTCGAGACCGGTGACACGCATCAGGTGCTTCCGAGCGCTGACCTGTTAGTTGCACGCGTAAGGCAGCGCCAGCGATAGGCAAACCAGGGCGCACGGCGCTTACACGGTCAATGCGACAAGCGACAAAGCAAAATGCTCAGGAAGCAAGGGACGTCGCGTAATGTGCGGTCAGCACAACGCTTCTCACCTCGTTGCCTTTTGATATCAACGAAGGAACTGATCAGCACTACTAGACCGAGAAGTGCGGTATCCAAAGGTCAAGGTGTCGGGTGACAGCCAACAGACCGTCAACACCTGCCATTTCACAGTGGGCTCGGACTCGCGGAAACAAAAGCTGCCTGGAGTAGACGTGTTTCTTTTGACAAAAAGCTGCAGGCGACGAATGCTGGCGCGGGTTAAATTGTCACGGACCACTTCGGCGCGCTCAGGAGGGCCTAGCGGCGCAGGTCAGAGCTTAGTAGACACTGCAGCACTTTCCGATCGGCGCTGCCGTGAGTAGCGGTCTTTTCAGGCGCCTCACACGCTGTGTGCGGCCCAGGAGTCGGCGTTATAAATGGCAATGAGTTTGCTGCTACGCCCTTTCATTCGCGCCGAGGGCCCGGCGGAAGACCCATTTGGAGATGTGCCACCAGGTTGCTCCCCCACAGCCTCTCCCGGTGTTAGACGGACTCAAAAACCGAGCTGCGCTGCTCTCCGCTGGGCCGTCCTGCACCACCCGAACACACTCCGCAGCCGCCGACGGCGCCAGAAACGACGGCAAAATGATGAGGAGAGGGGGGTTGACGAGCACTTGCCTGTATAAAGCAGAAGTTGCAGCTCGTAATCCCACGGAGGTGGCACAAAGGTCCAAACACCGGTTCGAGGCGGGTACCGATCACGACAACCGATATGCATGCACACACACACAGGAAGTTGAGATATCCCGTCGGCCACCGCGAGTGCCGCAGTTTCCCAGAGACATCTGGCGGCCCCGCGGAGAGGCCGGGAGGCGCTAGCAGACGACGGCGGCAAAAAGGAGCGAGTTTCGATTTGGCAGAATTTTCCGCGGCGCGCCATGGCGCATTGGTTGGATTGATATGTGCATGGTTCGTTTCGAAGCTCACTGGGTGTGATGAAGAACAAACATATTTTTCGAGGCTTTGCAGCTACGCAGAAGAGAATCAAAGAGGCGCGTGAATCATTGACTGTGAATGGCGGTTAAGGCCTTACCTCATTGTTTGCCTGATCCATTGTCTTGTCTCAAGGACAATGCTCTGAAATACCAAATGCGTGTGATCGCGAAACTACATGTGGTGGTTCTACATGTCCCTTAGCAGACAGGGGGCCATTGTAGATGTATCCAAGATGATTCACTCGCAATGGGACTTTGTAGGTGCACTCGAAGCACGTGGTTGAGCAAATCTGGAAATGTAAAGCACGGGTGGAAGAGTTGCTGGAACCAGGATGTGTTGAAAGTATGCTGCTGCGTACGCTATTCCTTTATCTCCTATTACTCATTAATAAAGAAGTTCGTCTTGTATTTAGGTTATGAGGAAACAAAGAAAAGTTCAGTGCATTGACGTAGATGTTTCCTGCACTGTTTTAACTTTAGAAGAGGGAACAGTGTTATTTTTTCTCTCTTCATATAGGTGGTCGTGTTTGCGTGTGTACTTGCTGTCTTTGTCACATGAAGAGTTCTGCAAGATCACTGCAGAATGCGCAAGGCGGCCTCCCCCGCGATCGAAGAATGCCGTGGACTCGACTTCTTTAACTGATGCCCCGTTTTCATAACGGCACAGTGAGTGTGAAGGAAATAATTCTAGAGAGCATGTTTACTACATTCGAATCAGTGCTAAAGCGCCTATTTGTGCTACGTAGAAGACGACGATGAGCAGGCAGTGCCACCGGGACGGAGCCGATGGAAGTTGATAACTCTGGATGAATTTCTCTTCAATTTGGATGTGCACCAAACCCTGGCCAATTCCCCACCGTGGGTATGTGCCATTGCTTCAGAGGCAACGACAATGACAACAAGACGACGCTCTGCAATGCGCAGCGTTCGTGTGCTGCAAGGCAATGTGAGGTTTCCATGACGCTATTGAGCTGCAGGATTCCTCATCTTAATCTTTATGCCATTCTGGGTTCACGCCGTCGAATCTTTGTACGTCATGCGTGGGCGTTGAATCCTTAGATCACTTCATCCTCTCCTGCCGGCGGTTTGCACGGCAGAGAATTCAGTTTTTGCATATTCCTCTTGCTCGATTAGGGCTGCCGTTTACTATTCCCTTCCTCCTCTCCTTCGGTGCAACCGTCAAAGGGCGCGCCCTTAAGCTGGTGTGTGAGCTTCTTCACAGGTGTGTTATCGGGACCGAGAGATTTTTGTGTTGAGACTTCTTTTTCTCTACTTTTCTGTCAAAAATTATTTATTTATGATTATTATACTTTTCAATTAGTTTATTTTAATCCTCGCCACTTATTTCGCTCGATTTTATTTCCAATCTACTCATATTCTCTCAAAATTCGTTATTCTTTTAACCAGATTCCTCAATTTTTATTTATTAACAGGGTCAGATAAGTATGGATAAAATTTTCTCCTGTTTAGATCTGCACGAAATTCTGGCCAGTCCCCCACCGTGGGTATGTACCATCGCTTCAGAGGCAACAACAGCTAGAGTGTGGTGCAGTTTAACACCAGGCATGTTCGGTATCGACGCTGCCTGTCAAGGCATGGCTTTATGCTGAGGAGATGTTTGCGTCGTGGACAGTGCAACACGCCAGAGACCACCGACCATTGTTTTATTCTGTGTTCTTCTGGGACATATTACAGCGAACACTTAAGAAGGACGTTGAAATCACAGCCAACAGTATTCGTTTCTTGCCTATTGAGGAAAACTGCGTTGTGCCATCTGATCTATTTATGTTGATGGAACTATTTAGTCTCTGGAAGAGCCATATGATGTACTGCCACGCTGAATCACCGCGGTCATCGAAATATTTGTTCCGCATGGAAGAGTTGCCTAGCTGGCTCCCCAGTCTAGATGCGTGTGGTGCCCCTCCCAAAGTTTGATGCTTGAGAAGGTGGGGACGTGCAGGGGCATGGTGGGCTCGTATTGCTCAGCCTGCTTAAGTATACTCAGGTTTTGCTTTTCGGCAATATTTCCGTGCAATAAAGGAAAAGAAACTGCGGCGATATATCCTAGTGGTCTCGCGCAACGGCCTTTGAAGCTGATCTGTTCGCGCCTCCGCGGGTTCAACTCCCATTCGTGGATATTGACGTCTTTTCTTTTTGTTAGGCTCTGAACCTCCGGATTAGTGCTCTCGCACTAACAACTTTCATTGGGAATCTTCGTCGTGGTAGTGTCCTACAGCGGACACCGTAGGCTTTCGATGCAACCCAGGCCACAGTCCGTGTCTGGGCGGTGGTATACGAGCAGATCAGCATAGCCTCCCACGGCTCCGCTGTAGTTGTACACTGCGAATTGTCTTAGCATAGCTAAATCATGCGATATAGGTTAGCTTTCTCTCCACATGTATTGAAAATGGCCGCGTGCAGTTTCGGGTATGTTTTTTTTTATTGCGACAGCGTGCCCTGTGGCATAAATTATTTACATATAAGATGCACGCCGGATTCTCGAAGGAAGTACAGAGAGATTTCCTTCGGGAACCGCAGTCGCTGGGGTCGATGGCCGTTGCCTTAAAATTTGATATGCGGGCAGCAAAATTCTACCCTTGGCGTATAGTTTAAAGCCGCATTTTTGGAATCCGTAACAACCACCCGAGATTGCGTGGAAGCCAGTGGCAAAGCAATGGCCATGTGTTCCGCTTACTCTGTACTCTGGGTACAGAGGGAAGCACCAGTTACAATTTTGTTTTTCTTATCTACGACAAGCGCAATCATGTGCTGCCTGTCCTTAACATTCGGCAGCATCAACAAAGACCACACTGGATAGTCGGTCGAATTTTGTCTGCAACGCTTTCTCCCTCTTCATGGGAGACCGGATGCATGTTTCTTGGTTGCTTGTTCTCCGAGAGTTTGTGACAAATCCTGTATCTCATCTCAGGTTTGTAATGGTACAAGATGAAATGAACGACGGCGCAAACAAGGACACTAACAAAAAGAGAGAAAGTGTCCTTGTTTGCGCCGTCGTTCATTTCATCATGCACCAGCTCACCCCTCAGGCCGTTATTCTGTTGTAATGGTACCCCCAGTATCTGTTTGTGCGTCTTTCTGATCATGGTGTTCATTTTCTCTCTCTCGGCTTTTTTTTCAGGGTGAGATATGGGGAGACGTACTTTATGTAGCTTAGCATTGTGCTTCGGGACGTGGATTGCTGTTCACTAATGGAAATGCATTGTCTTCTGTGCTCAGAAATGATCCTAAATGTGGAAGGAAAATGCCTCGAAAACCATAGTGTCTAATTTGACGAGCAGACTATTGTTATTAATTCTGTCTAAAAACTTATGAAAGGTCAATATGCTCACCTAAAGTTAATTTTTGTCTTAGAATTTGTTGATGATGAACACTTTCTGGGTTAGAACAGCCAACTCTGCGGACACGTATTGGTGGAAGTGAAACTGACGTGCTGACAATGTATCGTTTATCGTAAAATTACGTAGTATTTCACATATTTTTTTTCGATTTCTTTTTATTTTACTTTTTAAATAGCTGGAAGCACTGATAACGGGCGGTAATTTTAAACATTGTTTTTGCTCCCCAGTTTATTTACAAACAGTGGTAAAGCTCAAACAATTAGCTCTTTTAAGTCACTACGAAATATATTTCTAAAAAAGCCTTTGCGTGTTTTCTCCGGTACTTTTGCTTGCCTGTGCACACAAGTGAAAAGCGCCAATAAAGGCTGGCACCTTTACCGGTGTAAGCCTTTATTATTCTATTGTCAAAAACGTAGGGTACTAAACAGCAACTTTTGAAATTAAATGGCAATATCGTTACACATACTAACCGTGTCTTTTAGCGCAATGACATTAAATATTTCATGCAGTCGAGGGTTTGACGGCATACCATCTTGTCAGGAATCGTGGTGATGAGGAGTACTGGTCACTGGCCAAGTTAAATAAAGATGAAAAGACGTTTCGGGAGCACTGCGGCTCCCTTGTTCACTATGAAGCAATCGGAACACGGACCCGTTGTTTTGTAACCCCCAGTAGCGTTTTTAATGATTTAGCATAGATAGGATGTAGAGTTCCGTCGTTCCTGTTTAGTTTGTTACACGATGTCTGTATGACAAGAGACTCAAGATTCTGCCGTGCTAATGTGTTCTTTCCTGTTGTCAGTATCTTTATTACCTGATCCCAGTTGATCGCGTGGCCGGTTTCCGAGACCAAAAAGTAACAACTAACGTCATCGCCGAGCATGACGTTACGACGAGCATTAGTTTCATGTGTTTTCGCCTGATATACTAACGCTACATCTTCTCGTCTAGCTTGATGATAATTATACACATTAATTATCCGACTGTGTAAGCGCTCGCTTGTAACTGTTCATGTTGTCAACTGCCATCAAGTACCGGGGTAGCCGCCTCGAAAAGCAGCTAATTTAAGCAGCTTTTTTGCAGCTGCTTCTTTCCTCGTAATAAAAGATAAATGCACTCACTATTCTTACATTATCAACATTTCAAATCGCCACTTTAGCCCAGCGAGTTTACATGCTAGAATTCATATATTCAGGGATATATGAATAAGTGAATATGTGTTCCAAGGCAGAGAAGCATCATCACTGCGCGCCCACCGCAGTGAAGGTGAAGAAGAGGAAGAGGCAGTGCTCCGCTCGCCGTTCCCGCTCCTCCTCAGCGCAGCGCAGGCCTCGGCTCCTCGGTTGGCGGGCCGGAAGAACAGTTGCCCCCGCGCAGGCAGCTCTGCGGTGGCCGCACCACAGCGGCAGACCAGAGGCCGCGCCCAGGACGACTGTGCGCCCGCGTCGCGAAGTAAGTGCCGCCTCCTTGAAGCCAATGTCATCCCCCTCCTATCCCAGGGAGCATTCACCGACGTCACAGCGGCCGCGATTTTGCTGTATGTGGAGCACTGGGAAAAGTCGCCGGCGTGTCCAAAGTGATTATCGCCTCCTGCTCCCGCCTGCACTGCTGAAGCTGTAGCTGAAGCCACGCGCTCGACGACAAATGGCGCCCGGATGGATGGATGTTAGGAGTGTGTTCTTTGAAACAGGGTGGTGGCACATACCATCACAATAGATATATCTTTTACAGTAACAGTTGTTAAGCGCCCGTTTTTGGGTTTCGCGTCATCGTTGTCGTCGTCATCATAGTAGTAGTAGTAGTAGTAGTAGTAGTAGTGGTAGTGGTAGTAGTAGTAGTAGTAGTAGTAATAGTAGTAGTAGTAGTAGTAGTAGCAGCAGCAGCAGTAGTAGTAGTAGTAGTAGTAATAGTAATAGTAGTAGTAGTAGTAGTAGTAGTAGTAGTAGCAGTAGTCGTAACCGGTTCGTTGCCATGGGAACAACTCGGAGGGGGTTACCGTGAAAGGAGGATACTGGAGGAATCCCTAACCGGAGGATAGTAATCGAGGAAAAAGGGTAAGGAGGCGAAACCGGTGGGTGGTTGCCAAAGGACCACCCGGAGGGTGGTAAAGGAGCAGGAGGATGGTTACCGTGGAAGGAGAAGGGTGTGACAAGAGCGTAGGAATGCGTAACCGGAGGGTCGTTACCACGGGAACCATACGGAAGGCAGTGGTCGTAGAAGGAGGGTGTGGCCAGAACGGAGGAATGCAGCACGGCTCATCTGCGGCAGCAACTGCGAGTTGAGTTGAGTTGAGGTGTTGAACGCTACAGATGAGATTAGCCTTGCTTATTCTGCCGGAAACTGTTCCACCATAGCGTCACTGCTATGTTACTAATGTCCTAAAACCTGTCGGATCTGCCCCGATATGCGCACAGTCACTTATACTAGCACATACTCCACTCCCGAAGTCACCATCTTGCACACATTCACTCCGCACAGTCCACTCCAGAAGTCACCAACTATGCGCATATTCAGTCACAGTAGAACTGAGTCCATTGCAGCTACTGCGAAACGCGCTGCCCGAAGAGAGGGTCCTCGCAGTGACGGCGCGCCTAGACGGGCGGACTGGAGAGGAGAGCTCGCTCTCATATTCACTACCTCAACATTTAGTGAAATACAGATACCTTAACACTTGTCGCTGACTCTCACGTTACACAGTGCTAACTGTCCAGTGAATTTTTTCATTAAAGCTCTTTACTCCTCCATCCTGATTTCTGTCTTTAGTTACAGACCTTTCCCGCCACTGTGAGTCAACGCGGTTTCTGTGCAAGTATTTAAATACTCTAGTTGCTTGCCTGTTATCGTCCCATTTCCTCAGGCGTTCTTCGTATAATATTTCACTCTGAGCTTCTGCTGCTTTAAGCAATGCCCAGCGCATGTCCCCGTGTACTGCTTCGTTTGTGGTTTTGCTGTGGGCACCTAGTACCAATTTTCCAACAGATCTTTGATTTATTTTTAGTCTCGACTGAACTTATGCCTTTCGGCACAAAACCGTATTCTCTAAAGTAAGCCCTGGCACCATTATTCCTTCCCAAATACCTCTCAGCACTCCATACCTGCTGTATACCCACAATGCTCTACGCTCCATTATAGGAGAAACTCTGCGCTCTTTCTCCCTAGCATTCCTTTTGTGCTTTTTCACCTACGTGCTTTTCAATCTTTTCCGTCAACGGCCAGGCGGTCAAAATTTCCAGAGCCGTTCACTACGGCGTTTCTCACAGCCTGAGTCGCTTTGGGACGCTAAACCCCTGTAAGCCATAAACCATAAACTATAAACTATAAACCGCAAACCATAAACCGCAAACCATAAACCATCTACGTCTGTCCTTCGTTTACCCACATTCCGAGATTTTTGTATTCTGCCAGTCTGGGCATTTCATGTCCTTGTACTGTAAGCACCTGATCGGTGGAATCGTTAAATATAATTAAATTTGACTTCATGGCGGTATAAGTAAAGCATAGAACGTCTCCTCCTCCTGCAAAAGTATTAACCAGGGCCTGTAAATCTTCCTGGATATCAGCTAACAGTACAATATCATCCGCACATATTAAACCCAGGAGCCTCGTTCATCTCTACGACCACTCTACCTAATTTGTACGAGAGATCATAACCTAGATTATTTTATTGTAATCTTTTATCCAGGGGGCATTCACGTACACTTGTCGGGTTGATTCGCGCAAAAGTTTGAAGGTCGAACTCCTGCGCTTGTGCCTGTAGTAAGTGTTCCAACTATCTGACCTCGTCCCATTCGCGCAGCAGACATTTACCAATACGTAGCTTGAAAACCGATACTTTGTAATTTCTTGCCATTAGGCGACATAAAAAGCCCCATTTGCTCTGTTGTCGCGTGATATGAGCACTCTTTCTCATTTTTTTTGGCCTTCACGTCGGTTTCACCTCGCTGCCAGCAGATCACCAGTGCGCAGTTTCTGCAGACGGCAGCGTGGCGGCGCCAGCGGCGTTGTAAAGCGTCCTCTATTCTCGTTTCCTTTGCGCTATCGTACGATTTTGCGAACGGAAGCGCCTTCTTTTCATCAGCCGTTGCGTAGCCGCCATGATTGGGACGAAGTGGTACGGAGCCCCTAA